>JABUQX010057846.1:25000-50275 GCA_015478945.1 Trachelipus rathkii
ATATATCATTCTTGATTCCACTTTATTGGTTACTTTCTAAATTTAAGTTGAACTTATCACAATGGCTCAAGTTCGAATCCAGTTCAGGCGACTGGACAAAGTGTCATTTTGTTCCCGCTTTGAATGTGACTACTATCAGCGGGCTCATGGGGAAGGAAGAGGAGGGTAAAAACGCCTCATGAACCTACGTGACGGCAGGCAATGCTCACGCATACTTCGTGTGCGTGAGACGCACGTGGCCCGGAGACCAACGTGACGTAATGCCCAAGCGTCTAAAAATACGCCTATAGGTACATGTACGCACATGTCTTCGAACCACGTGCTGCGTACGTATACCTAAAAATACCTCCACGAAAGAGCGTGACGACACCTCGTCCCACAAAATACCCCCAGGAACTTACGTGATATGCCAAAATACCATCCCTACTTACGTAGAGAGGGAAAATAACCGCCAAACTGACGTTTGTCGGGTAAATACCACCTTATTGCGTCTAGTGTATATTACTACTAGGATAAATCTTTATTTTCAAAAACTCAGACTAAGTGGATACTTTTTTCAATTATCAAAAACTTATTATGTCTATTAGTGAAAAATTTAAACAAATACCAATGTTATTATAATGGTTGTTAAAGATAGTACCCCATTAGTTTTGGAAGACCAGGATTTAAAGCATTGTGTGGAGACATGGTTTCGAAACTGGAAGTCCCTTCAGACCGGGAAAATATTCGTAAAATAGATCTATCAGAAGCGGATAAGCAAAAAATAAACTTAAAATTTCCTAAAGGGATGCTTCGTGCAATTAAAAATGGATGCTTGCACAAGTGAAAAGCTAGATTGTTTGGCTATTAATATTACATATGTGGACGAAAATAAAAACAATATTACTAAAACATTAGCAGTAAGAGATACCAAATCGCAACATTTCAGCTAATATATCCAAGAGATTGTTATTTACGTTTAACAAGAATTCGAAATAATAAGCAGGAAGAAATTAGCTTAGTTACGGATAACCATCAACATGAATCAGTACGCTTGAAAATTAAATAGAGGGGCAACTGAAGATGAGGAACACGAAGCGGTAAATGGTGATACCGCGTTTATTGAATGTCCAATAAACATAGAAGTAATAGTTTTGTTTTCAGAATTGAACCTTGATAAACGTATGATAGACACGTTTCCGCATGACGTAAAACATTGACACATGAGGTTGGAGTTCATACTCACACGTCAACAGTGCGATTATCAGCAATACTCATACAGCAAACCTTATAAGCCAAGGCGAGACACACAAACAAATAGCAAAAGCAAGCAACGCATCCCCAAAACTAATAGGAAATGTCTAAAGCGTCAAGCCAAAAAGTGGCAATCTTAAGATCAAGAGACAAATAAATATATAATATAATATAATATAATATATATATAATATATATATCATATATATATATATATAATATAATATTAATATTATATATATATATATAATATATAATATATATAAATAATATATGATATATACTAATATATATATATATATTATATATATATAATTACAGTGTCACCACCACTCACAGGCAGAGCCCTATCTCAAGGAGGGGGTTTTGCAACGCTAAAATTATAACCGCAGCGTAAATTACGGCAGATAGGCACAGACGCAGGCTTTACAAGTGAGGGAGATTAAATTCAGCAAGAAACACAGAAAATGGAAGAGAATTCCTCATAAAGATGTGGCTGAAAGGCTGAAGCACCGCAGCGAACTACGCCTGGAGTTACCAATATCCTCACAAAACTCATGGCAGACACAGCACTCCTTGTGCTTCGAGGGCGTCGTAAAGGTGGTGGTACGCAAGTGGTAAGTTCCTCGAACACCTGCCTTGCGGTACCTATAGAAAAGAAGATAAAGTAACAACATCGCGCTCGCAAAGATAGCGGGTGCCCAAGTGAGCTGGACAAGTACAGACAGTTCATACGCCTTCTTGCTTTGACTCGACCTGCTCCCCAAATAGCCGGTTGAAACCAGAGCCCCCCCCAGCTATGAGAGCAGTACTGCCATACAAGGCGGAATAGACCCTTGATAGCTGGAGTAACTGAGACTAGGAAAAAAAGTCTCCCACCAGTCTTAAAACAGAACTCCCAGTTTCTTTGAACGGCCGCCCTAGCATATTCTTTGTGATGTGAGTTTACTTGACATTTTTTTGTTTATGTTAAGGCCAAGGAATGTTATAGTTGTCACAGCAGAGAACGAGAGAACCGTCGAAAGATTATAGGAAAGTTAGAAAGTGTTTTAGAGAGGGAGATTTTGTAGAAGTTGAGTTTTTAAAGAATGGAATTTCACAAGGTTCAGACGACCATACCCGGAAATTCTATCCCAGATCAGCGAGAATAGAAATCGGAAAGGTTAAGACGAGAGGTAATTCTAGAAGTAAAAGAAGGAGCGAACTGAAATGAGTTGAAGGAGTGAGGTCGAGTCATCGGCATATGAGTGGATAGAGTAGATGTGCAGGTGAGAAGATCATTAATGAAAAGTAAGACCATAAAGTAGGAGAAAGACGAACCCTGAAGGTATCATCTACTATTGACAAAAAAAGAGAAGAAGTCGCTCCATCAACCACAGCTGATATTGAGCGATCTGAAAGAAAGCTAGACATAAGTAAGCAAAAGAAGGAGGAACCCAAAGGAGGGGAGCTTGAGACGCAATGACGCTGGCCATACCCGGTCAAATGCTTTGGATATGTCAAGCGTCACCACGTCAAGTCTCCCCGTAGTTCCTCAAGAGCGGAAGCATAAATCGTACATAGGAAGATATCTCGTCAATAGATCTGAACGCCGAAAGCCGTACTGCGAATCGAAAGAAGAGAATGAGATCCAGATGGTCTAAGAAGTGAGAGTTAAGAAGGTGTTTCAAAAGATCGTAGATAGAATACAAGTGAGAGCTAAAGGGCGAATATAGGAAAGATCGAGCGGCTCTTTCTTTTGGAATAGGTTGGACAATGCGCTTCCACAATGCAGGGAAAGTGCTATTACTGAAACATAGAGAATTGTTGAATGAGGGGCGGGTCATCACGTAGCACATTCTCTCAAAACTCGGGGAGAATTCCATCCGGGCCACCCGCCTTCCTAACGTTCATAGATCTCATGAGCCCATGCACCCGATCAAATGTAATCACAGGTAGAGACATAGATACCTGAGAGGAGAAGGAGGAGGAGGAATCCAGAAATTCGTCCCAGCTGTTTGACGTTAGAGGAAAATAGGAAACCGAAGAGATTGTCCTTTTCAGTTGGAGACTTAGCAACAGAGCCATCCAGATCCGAATAAGAGGAGAAAAGGAGGATTTACAGAATTGTTAGAGATGTTTTTGGCAAGAGGCCAGAGAGAATTGTCAGTAGGAGAATCAAGGAGGTTTGCGCACTTCGTTTAATGAAAGCCCGCTTTTCTCGTCGAAGAGTATCCCTAAAACGATTTCTAGCTGAATGAAAATTTAGCGAGAGTGATAGGAGAACCAGAATTTTTCCACTCCCGATAACGCGCTGTCCTCTAGCCTGAAATGCCAGAGAACAAGCACGATCGAACCAGATTATTGAGGAGAGAAAGTTTATAGAAGAACGGAATGAACCGTTTCATTCCCGTCAACGATACAGCTCCCACCTTAAATGGCAGAAGCCAAAGCGCCATCAGAGTCCAAAGCGTCATCCAATATAGTTAGCGTAGAACTATGCAAGGCCCCCCAATCAGCCCGACCAAAGTGCCAGAAAAAAACGCACAGGGCAGGATGGAGCTGTTGGAAGAGAAATATTTAAACTTAAGAGATATACGAGGTGGTGTCAGATTTACCAATCAGGACGAAGGTGATTGTATTTAAGTGAAGGGAGAGAAAGGACTAGTGGTGAACAAAGGTCAAGTGTGGTTCAAGAATTGGTTTGGAAACGACTCCGGAATGTGTGTACGGTTTCTTTGATTAGTTGCTCCAGATCGTTGAGGAATGCTGAATGATTCGGCCTCTCCCCACCTAAATCAGTATGAGAGAATCCCCCAACCATCAGTGTGGTGCACATTGAAGTCCTAAATAGAGGAACTCAGTATTTGGATGAGAATATATAACAGTCTCGTGAGAGTAGTAAGATATTCAAAGAAAGAGTGAAAATCCGGTTCGTTTAGGAGAACAGAAGCAAAGCACAAGATTTTGTATGTCAGAAGGAAAAAGAATTTTGAGCCACAACGAACATCGAAGTTAAGGGGATTCCGAGATTCACGACGTGTTACAGGTATTATGATTAACATAGGCCACAACTTCACCTTCAGAACGAAAATTATGAAATAAGTTATAGGTGGATATATTAAACGGAGTTAGAGGATGACTTCTTAGCCATCTGAGTCTCAACAAGAGCAAAAGGTTAGGTTAGATAAATCATAGGATATATATATATATATATTTATATAATATCTTAATATATAATATATATATATATAATATATATTATATATAATATAATATATATTATAATATATATATATAATATATCAATAATAAATTGTAATGCCTTTAAATAAACAATATGCCTTGTAAAACCTAAGAATTTATTGAGGAATAGTAGCGCAGAATTTTTCGACCAAACCTGTCCTACGTTCAGCCTGCTAATAAACTAATAAATGATAATAAATGATAATAATAATAATTTAAAATTATTACAAAAGTTTAGGTTTTTAATTTTTTGCAAAAGGTGAGGATTAAAAGAATGTGTTAATGATGGATCTTTATGGATCATGTTTCTTTGTATATTATAATTAGCTGAAGTGTTAAATGCAAAAGGATTTTCGGTAAACGTCTCAGGGAAGGTTGTTCAAAGTATGATGAGGGCGTCATCGTGTCTATGTTAATAGTATGGCTGTGGTAGATCTGTGTAAGGTGAGGGCAGAGTTGGGATTGTCTCGAAGTAGGATCATATTTTGTGTTGTAATTGCGCCGGGTGAAGTCATGTGGTTCCCCCAAGTAATCACTGTTACAGTGGCCACCAAGGTATTTTTAAACTATGAGAAGTGAAATGTGTTAAAAGATGAGATTTAGTTTAAAATTTTTTGAAAGGAAGAAGATTAGAAGATGAAGTGTGAATAGTTTTGGGAAGGAATTTTTTTGCAAAAATTGTGCACGAAGACGAAGGTAAACGAGTAGGAAGTATGTGTATTACACCAGAGCTTGGACAGGTACTAGAAACGTCTCTTTGGCCCTTACGGAGGCATTAGTGATATGTTTGAGGATAGGGATATTGCGAAAGGTTGAAAAAGATAAATTTAAATTCGTTGAGTGGGGGGGAGAAAAGATCTTAAAAGCTCTACGGGAATAAAGAGATTAGGTACACATTTAAGTGTAAGAGAATGGGAAGAAAACCAGTGTATATAAAGGGTTGGAAGGTTTTTCTATAACCTGTATGTACTGTTATGGTGAACTTTCATTAATAACATTCATCCTAATATTACTTTTACTATAGAACATGCAACTAACAATACCTTACCCTTTTTAGACACTCTTTTAATTTGGTTCGATCACCATAACATCACAATACAAGGTCTATAGAAAACCCACTTCCCAACCCTTCCTATAAATACACTGTTTTCTTCCCATTCTCTACACTAAAAATTGGTACCGTTATCCTCTTTATTCCTTACGAGCTTTCAAGACTCGTTCTCCCCCTCTCCTAAAACGAATTAAATTTATTTTTCAACCTTTCGCAAACTATCCTATCCTCAACACACATTATCACTAATGCTCTCCGTAAGGCCAAGAATAACTTCTATACCTCGCAACCTCCTCGGAATAATACCAATGCTTAAACCTCCCTTACCTCGCCTTCTTTAATTCAATTAACAATATCTTACCCAAATCCATACACACTTCCTCTTCTAATATACTTCCCTTCAAAAAAAATTTTAAACCTAAATCTCATACTAACACCTTCACTTCTCAATGTGTTTAACAAAAATACCTTGTGCCCCACTGTAACAGTATATACATTGGGAAAACACATGACTTTAAAAGAAGGATTTACCAACACAAATATGACCTACCAACTTCGAGACAATCCCAATCTGCCCTCACCCTTCACACAGATCTACCCACAAACCATCACTATTAACATAGAAACAACCATGCGCCCTCAATCAACATTGAAAACCTCCCTAGAAGATTCAACGAATCCATTTGCATAACAATTCCAACTAATTATAATAATACAAAAGAAATGATTCACAAATAGATCCCATCATTAACAACATTCTTATCCTCACTTTTTCACAAAAATTAAAACTAAACTTTTGTAATAATTTAAATTATTTTGTTGTATTTTATTATATAATTTAGTTTTATAGCCAGCTGACGAGGAACCAAGTTGTCGAAAATATTCTGCTATACTTCCTCAATAAATTTCTAGGAATTTACAAAGCAATATTTTATTAAAGGCATTACAATTTAATTATAACTGTTGACCGTCTCAGTCCCTTATAAAGTTATATATATTATATATATATATATATATAGTATATATTATAATATATATATATAATTAAATATATATATATATATATATATACTATATATATATATATATATAATATATATATATAATGTATTTGATTGTGCTTCAAAGATTGTTTTTTTCGTAGCGGTCAGGACAAATTAAAGATTTTCTTGCATGGTTATAGGCGAACAGGGCTAGCACCTCGTCCTTTCCCTTTTGCTTGTATTACTCTTGTTCCCACGCATTAAATCTTATGCGCCTAGAAGCAAGATTCTCTGGAGAGCTCTAGTGAACGATTGAGCGTAATGCAGAAGATGCTAGTCTGCTGAAAGGCGAACCCTACCATGAGAGTGTTTAACTCGATGACTGGTGTCGGAATCATCGAGGTAGAAATGGTTTCTGGAGTGCTCTAGGTTGAAGTTTCGGGCCAAAGAAGAAGATGCTGTTGAGAGAAAGTATTAAAATTAAAGAGATAAAAGCATGTGGTCAGATTTACCATAGGAGCGTAAGGTGATGTATTTTAGAAGAGAGACGATGGTGCAACAAAGGTCAAGTGTGTCAAAATTGGTTGGAACGATCCGAAATGTGTGTAGGTTCTTGATTAGTTGCTCCAGATCGTTGAGATGCTGAATGATCGGCCTCCTCCCCACCCAAATCAGTATGAAGAGAACCCCAACCATTTCAGTGTGTGGCACCATGAAGTCACTCTAAATAGAGGACCTCATATTTGGATTAGAATAATATAACAGTCCTCGTAGGAGTTAGTCAAAGATATTCAAAGAAAGAAGTGAAAATCGGTTCTTTAGAAACAGAAGCAGAAGCAACAAAATTATTGTAGTAGAACGGAAGAAAGATTTTGAGCCACAGAACATCGAAGTTAGGGGATTCGAGATTCACGAGACGTGTTACAGGAGTATTAATGTGTACATAGGCCACACTTCACCCCTCAACGGAAATTATGAAATAAAGTTATAGTTCTGCAGCAATAAGGAGTTAGAGGATAAATTCTTAGCCATCTGAGTCTCGACAAGAGCAAAAGGTTAGGGTTATATATATATATAATATATATATATATATATAATATATATATAATATTATACTATATCATATATATATATATATATTATATATAAATAGATATATATATAATATATATATAATATATATATATATACAATTGTAATCTAATCCCATAGGTTCATAATAAATTAAGTATTTATAATAACATTTCGTCAAGTATCTCGACCAAAACCTTGGCCTCGTTCAGCCGCTAATAAACTAAATTAAATCTATAAAAAAAGCATAAAATAAATTCTAAAATATTAAACAAAAGTTTAGGTTTTAATTTTTTGAAAAAAAGGTGAGAGTTAAGATGTTGTTAATATGGATCTAATCTGTGAATCAATTTCTTTGTATACTAAATAATTAGTGGAATTGTAATCAAAAGGATTCGATTAATCTCTAAGGGAAGGTTTTTCGCAGTTGATGATGGGCGTCACTGGTTCTATGTAATAGTATGTTGTGGTAGACTGTTAAGGTGAGGGCAGAGTTGGAATTGTCTTCGAAGTAGGTCATATTTGTGTTGGGTAATTGCGGTGGGGTGAAGTCATGTGGTTTCCCAATGTTTATATCTGTTACAGTGGCACAAGGATTTTGTAACATATTGGAGAGTGAAGGTGTTATGTATGGAGATTTAGTTTAAAATTTTTTTGAACAGGAAGAAGATAGAAGATGAGTGTGATAGTTTTGGGAAGGAATTTTTTGCAAAAATTGTGAGAAGACGAAGGTAAAGGGAGGTAGGAAGTATGTGTATTATCACGAGGAGGTTGGAAGGTATAGAAGTTATTCTTGGCCTTACGGAGAGCATTAGTGATAATGTGTTGAGGATAGGATAGTTTGCGAAAGGTTGAAAAGATAAAATTAAATTCGTTTTGGAGGTAGGGGGGAGAACAGATCCTTAAAGCTCTAAGGAATAAAGAGGATAAGGTACCAATTTTAGTGTTAAGAGAATGGGAAGAAAACCAGTGTATATAGGAAGGGTTGGAAGTGGGTTTTCTATAGACCTTTCTATACCTGTCAACACTAACCCTATTGATATCCTCACCTTTATTAATAACATTCATCCTAATATTACTTTTACTATAGAACATGCAACTAACAATACCTTACCCTTTTTAGACACTTTTAATTTGGTCCGATCACCATAACATACAATACAAGGTCTATAGAAAACCCACTTCCAACCCTTCCTATATACACTGGTTTTCTTCCCATTCTCTTAACACCAAAATTGGTACCTTATCCTCTTTATTCCTTAGAGCTTTAAGGATCTGTTCTCCCCCCTACCTCCAAAACGAATTTAATTTTATCTTTTCAACCTTTCGCAAACTATCCTATCCTCAACACATTATCACTAATGCTCTCCGTAAGGCCAAGAATAACTTCTATACCTTCCAACCTCCTCGTGATAATACACATACTTCCTACCTCCCTTTACCTTCGTCTTCTCACAATTTTTGCAAAAAATTCCTTCCCAAAACTATCCACACCTCATCTTCTAATCTTCTTCCTTAAAAAAAATTTTAAACTAAATCCTACTAACATTCAACCTTCTCAGTGTGTTACAAAATACCTTGTGCCCACTGTAACAGTATATACATTGGGGAAACACATGACTTCACCCGCCGCAATTACCAACACAAATATGACCTACTTCGAGACAATCCAAACTCTGCCCTCACCTTACACAGATCTACCCACAACCATACTATTAACATAGAACACATGACGCCCATCATCAACATTGAAAACCTTCCCCTTAGAAGATTCACCGAATCCTTTTGCATAAACAATTCCACTAATTATAATATACAAAGAAATGATTCACAAATAGATCCCATCATTAAAAACATTAACTTCTCACCTTTTTTCAAAAATTAAAACCAAAACTTTTGTAATAATTTTAAATTTATTTTATGTATTTTTATTATATTTAATTTAGTTTATAGCAGCTGAACGAGGACCAAGTTTGGTCGAAATATTCTGCTATATTCCTCAATAAATTTCTTAGGATTTACAAGCAATATTTTATTAAAGGCATTACAATTTTATTATAACTGTTGACGTCTTAAGTCCTTATAAAGTTTATATATATTATAATATATATAATATATATATATATAATATATATTATTATATATATATACATATATATATCTATATTATATATTTATATATAATATTTATATATATATATAATATATATAATATAATATTATTAATATATATATAATAATAAATATAGAATATATAATATATATATATATACTAATATATATATATATATATATATCATATATATAATATATATAATAGTATTTGATTTGTGCTCAAAGAAGGTTGAATGTTTCGTAGCGGTCAGGACAAATGAAGATTTCTTTGCATGGTTATAGGGCGACAAGGGCTAGCAACTCCGGTCCTTTCCTTTGCTGTATTACTCTTGTTCCAGCATAGCCATCTAGGGCCTAGAGCAAATTCTCTGGAGAACTCTGAGTGACGAGTTTTGAGGCTAATGAAGAAGAGCTGTCTGCTGAAAGGCGAAAAACCCTACCTTGAGAGTGTTTAACTCGAGACGGTGTCGGAAATCATCGACGTGAGAATTGTTTCTGGAGTCTTAGTTGAGTTTCGGCCAGAAGAAAAGAGCTGACCCAACTGACAGGGCGAAGCCTTTCCTGAGTTGGTTATATATATAGTATTACATATATATATATTTATTATATATCTATATAATATATATATTATATAAAGTATAATAATATATATATATATATATATATTATATAAATATATTATATATATATATATATATAATATAATATATATATATATATATATATATAAATATTATATATATATATATATATATAAATATATATAATGCTATAATATATATATATATATAATATATATATAATATATATATATAATATATATATATATATATATATAAAATTTATATATATATATATCATATATTAAATATTATATATATATATATAATATAATACACATATATATATATATATATATATATATATATATATATATATATATATATAATATATATATATATATATATATATATATAATAATATTTCCTTTTTAATAAAATTAGCTACGTTAACTGGTAAGATTTCCTAAATCACAGTGAATATATTAAAATTAGGAAAAAGTAATTAAAATTTCATATTCTTAAAAATCTATTTCTATAAAATATTTCTAAGTTTTAAATTCTAAGCTAAATGTCATTAATAGAACATTCATTTCATCATACTATAAAAATTTTGTACATAGAATAAATGATTTCATAAGTGTAAATGGAGAAGGAATTATAACTAGGACCAGAGTCGGAGCAGGAGCCGAACAATTTTAAAATGTCTGGAGTCGGAGCAGGTAATTTTAAAATGCTGGGGAAACCAAAAAAAAAAACGCCCCCCGGGGGGGCCAGAGCAAAATTTTAAAACGATGGAACGGAGCCGGAGCCGGAAAAAATCTGCCGGCTCAGCAGCCCTGCCCACAACTAATCAAAACCGCAAACCTCTCTACATTTTCTTTACTCAAAATATCTGGAACAATTTCCCATCGCCAGTGCACAACAGCTCCCTCTCAAATAGGAAATTCTTAATCGACATTTATTAGCTCAGTTCTTCGTTTCGAAATAGCAGTCCTGCTGAGTCATATACCTTTTGCTTACAATTAAATTCAGTGGGTCATGACCAAACGCCTCTGCATACTGATATTAATGGAACTGCGTCTCTATCAGAAATACTACACCTATCTAACAATAAAGACAATTTTTCAGTAATAATCTCTTCACTTCCTCGAGAGTACTTCCTCTTTTTTATTTCTGGCCCTACTTCCTCTGTGTCTGGAAAGTTATCCTCCATTTCCATATCCTCTTACGTCGGCTCCTAATTCCTTAATGTGCGCTTAGCTGAAGTTTTCAGCTGTACATCTTCAGTCCTCAAATCTTCTAAAAATAAAACAAATAAAATAAAAATAAAAAAATCCCGTTAATCCCCCCCACAAATTTTGGCGAGCTCCTTTTTCGAAGCTTGTGAACTGAGATCTGGGATATAGAAGTAGGATATTATTAAAGGTTATATTTAGAATTGTAGATAATTGATGGACTTATTGAATGATGTCAAATGCATATGGGAACTCTGAATTCGGCAGAATTGAACATGTATAATTGAAAAGATGAAGGTTGGATAAATGAAACTCAACCTACCTTTCTTTTGATTTTGTCAAGTTCCGTCGCCTAGTCCTGTTTCTCTTCCTTTTTTCTTCTTTGTTGTTCTGGTCTCTTGCAAATTCGATGTCCAAGCGTCCTCCCAGTGGTCATCACGGACTTTCCTTTTTCTCGTCTGATGTATATCAAATAACTGTTTGTCCTCTTCTAGTCAGTTTATTTTCAGTGCATTCTTGATGAGCTAATCGTCAATATACGTCATCATATAAGTATTGATTTCTATTTTGTAATTTGCAGTGTGATGCTATCGATTGGCTTAGTCTTTTTCTGGTCAGTTTTCTTCACTTTCCCATACATGTCTTTCAGTTTTTGCTCTCACTAAGTATTTAATAGTGTATGATTGGTCATTTTATGTCTTTTTCTTGCTCAATCATATTTAAGAACTTTCCTGTAATGTGTAAGTCTTTGCTTTACGGTATTTTCATTTCACTTGGCACATTATTATAAAATAAATCTTGCTTGTTAAAATATTTTGCAAATTAGATTCAACTTACTGCCAGTTGATCTTTGATTCGTGGATCATTGTTGTGATCAATTTACAGTTATAAATCTCCTTTCTTCCTGGTGTTCTCTGTTTGATTTGCTTTGTATTGATTACATGTGTCTTCTCAAAGTGGGTACTCGGTAACCTTCTCAAAGGGTACAATAGTTGTATTATCTGTGGTTACGCCAAAGTTAGGTTCACCATCTATTTTTTGCGTAGTTTTAATGATCGTTGATCACGTCTCATTGTGAGTGTTCCCCTAATGTTTCTCTCTGTGTCTTTTATTATATTATATTATTATACTATATTGTTATGTGTCATATTATATTTTCATTATGCCTATAGGGGTATCCAACTGATTTTAATTATTTCGTTCTTAGGGTGTATCCGATCAATAAATAGTTTGGATACGCTGCTGTAAGAAGACGTCAGAGTGAGAGTAAAATTTCAATGTAATCATATTTCCCATAAATATAAGACAATAATCAGGTTTTTAGATCAAATAATTTCATTTAATAGGAAAAACTGCGAATTTTTTAATATAAAATATAAATCGCTAGTTGCTTCATAAAGTGAAAATTGTTATCTGTCCTAAAAACATGTATTTTGTCTGTAATATATCTATTGGAATATGTTTGTTGCCTTGAAGTTCCATCTCTCACCTCGTCTTCTTATCAGCATCAAGCGAGCCGTTATTTCTATGACCAGAATATAATGATTTTATGTCCACCGATTTAAAATAATCTTGTCTTCTGGCTTCATTATGCTCGTTGATTGCTTGCAGAACACGAAGTGAGAGAGTAACCTCAAGATCAAATCAACCATTTCCAATAACTAAACTAAGAATTAGATTCGCCGCAGACAATGTTTCTTTTCTCAAGGAAACATCTTGCGATTTTGTGAACAAATTATTAGCAGTTTTTTCAAATTTTTGACCTCGATAGTATTGGTTTAACGTTTATTCAATAAACTGTAAACCTTGCCCAATCTTCATTTTCTTAGATTGACCAAGCGTCTGCAAACTCTTTGATTCGCGTACCCCTATATACAAACATATTAAATTATAGCCTCTATTATGCTATATATTCATATATATAATATATATATTTATATTATATATATGATTAATATATATATATAATATAATTATAATATAATATAATATATAATATATATATTATGATATATATTATCATCATTAATATATAATTACAATTCTATCTAATTATAAGAATAATTGACATTGCAACTATTTGTAAGATGAATTCTCACTACTCGCTGTATATCATAGATTCATAGACTCTCGCGCAAGTACAATCGTTGTAAACCTTACTTTTTGGTGATCCCAAGTATCATTGTACCTTCCCTGGTACGGCGGTACTCTTCTCTCCTTTGGAGACCACTTATTTCTAGAAAAAATTGGTCAACTTTTTAGTATGTGTGTCTCTGCCGGAAGATACATGGAGAAAAATATTGATTCTCCGTCTATAGTTGTTGACTTACTTCATTTTATATAATTATATCATATATATATATAATATATAATATCAATATATTATATATATATATAGTATTAATTATTATATATTATATATATATATTATATATAAGTTATTATATTTATATAAATATTATATATATTATATATATTATATATATATATATATTTATATTTTTATAGATAGTTATATATATATATATATTTATATATATATTATATATATATATATATATATATATTATATTTATAATATATATTATATATATATTATATATATATTAATATATATATATATATATTATATATATATAAAATATATATATATATATTTTTATATATATATATTATATATCTATATATATATTAATATTATATATATATATTATATATATATAATATTATAATATATATATATATATATATTATATATATATATTATTATATAGATATGTTAATATTTATTTAGAATGGGACGATTATAATCGTCTCTGTGTCATCGTCTTCGGCAAAATCGGCATATTTTTGTATTCAATCGTCCTTCGGGTTCATTCGTCCTCATTCTGTCATTCTGGCAATTTTTTTGTCTCGATTATTTTTGTCGATTAAGTGTGATACTAATATATTAAGAATTTCGGTTATTAATTATTTGAATAATCTCAATTAATATATATTTATTATAATTTATTATATATATAATAATTATTCTATATATATTATATTATATATATATATATATATAATTATATATATAATATATTATTATTATATATATTATATATTATTATAATTATTATAATATATATTATTATTACATATATATATATTATATTTATTATAATTATATATTAATATATTATATATATATATATATTATATATTTTTTTATTATTTATTATATATATATATATTAAATATATATATATATCTAAATAATATATTATAATAATAATTACAGTGGTTATCTCATTGATTTTTTTCGGGGTGGTCCAGACAAAAAAGTTGTTTCTTTATGATATATTTATTGAAATCTTTATATTATATTATATATTTATTATTCTTTATTGTTCATATTGTATTATATATTAGAAATAAAGGTGATTTTTATTATATTATATATTATATTATATATTATTTATAATATATATTATATAATCATATATTATATATTTATATTTATATTAATTATATATATATATATATATATATTATATATAATCATATATTATATATATATATATTATATATATATAATATATCATATATTATATTATATTATTATATTATATATATCTATATAATATTATATATTATTATTATATTATTATTATATATATTATATTTATGAAAATATATATATAATAACTTGACTCTTTTTCTATTTATATTATAGATAAATTTCTATTTAATTTAACTCTGGATATTTTATATTATTAACGGATTTGATACTTAAAAATGCTTAGTGCCTAAAAAATTTCGGGGGGGGCCATGGACCCCTGGCCCCCCCTGATACGCCACATTTAAGTTAATATATACATTATTATATATATATATATATTATATAATAATATATTAATATATATAATATAATATATAGTATAATATATACTATATACCTAATATATATATCTATACCCTTCTGATTACTGGTATTAGCCATTCCAAGTGTCCTAAGGTTCGCCATTTTTCTGTTCGCGTTCATTCCACACTCATCCCTCCAACAACATCTTAGAACACTTCTTTATCCACATACTTCATATACACATACTATATCCACACCCTACTTCTAGACAACATCTTACAGACATCCCTATCCCTGTTATATCCCCTATGTATGGGGAGAAAAAATTGCCCACATCCTATGTCCTGCGTGTCGTAGAAGGCAACTAATGATGGTGGTAGTTGGGTTGGCTGCCCAGTGCCCATACCACTTATCTTTGCACAGCAATGCTAATGCATGGCTCAGAGAAGGTCGAGATCGCCGTAAGCGGCGTTCTATCTTTCGCGAAAATGTATAATCGTAGGAACATGAAGTCAGAGAAATTTGAGGACGAATAGAGAGAGTGATGATGGTAATTAGAAAATGCAAATTTGATTTTCTCAAAGCTGTGATTGAAACAAAGATGAAAGGAAACGTGAAAATGAGTGGTGTGGGGTGTGAAATGTGTTTGTGTTGGTGTGGAAAGGAATGAGAGGGGATAGAAAGATTTGCATTCCTGATGAGTGATTTGTGGTAGAGAGCTATGTAAGATTTTGGTGTGTGGAGTGCTAGAATCTAAATGGTTAATTTAAAGTTTGAATAGTAAAAGTTAATTGTGGGCGACCAATATGTCCACTGAGGTATGGTGAAGAGTGGCGATTTTTCTGCTAATCTGAATTGATTTTTGGATGGGATTGAGTAGAGGGATTAGTCATTGCCACATATTTACCCACATAAGGATTTTTTTTTACAGTTTCACCACGCCTCACAGTCAGAGCCTATTACAGGAGGGGGGTAAATACGCTCAAAAGTTCACCTCTAGCGCAAATTACGCAGATGTCACCACAGACGCAGGATTAAAGTGAGGAAGATTAAATCTAACAAGCAGAACATACGAAGATGGAAAGAGCAATTCACAAACATAGTGGCGGGAAAGAAGAAACACCACAGCAAACTAGCCTGGACGTCCCCAAATTCAACACAGTAATGAGTCAACACAGATACAGCACATCCTTGTGCACTAGGGCTCCGTAAAGGTGTGGTACGCAAATGATAAATTCCTTGAGCACTGCCCGCTGGGGTGCCTAATAGAATAGAGATAAAGCACAAACAGAACAGTTTATAAGCTCTTTGGCCTTTGACTCGACCCTAATCCAAAACCGGTGAAACCAGAGCCCCCCCCTCAGATATGAGAGCATTACTCTAAGGGCGGATGAGACCTTGTATAGCTGGAGCAACTGAAAGAGAAAAAAAATGTCTCGCAGTCCTAAATAGAACCCATTTCTAGACCGCCCTAGCAACCGTTGGGACATGAGGTTTCCAAGACATTTTTTTGTTTATGTTAAAGCCAAGGAATGTGTATATGTCAGCAGGCGAAACGAGAACCGTCGAAGAGATATTAAAAGTTAGAAATCGTTTTAGAGAAGGAGATTTGCAGAAGTTGGGTTTTTTAAAGAATTTTATTTTCACAAGGTTGAGACGACCCCATCCGGAAATTCTATCAGACAGCGAGACATAGAATAGGAAGATTAAGAACGAAGAGGCAATTCTAACCTAAAAAGGAACAGAACTGAAATAATTGAAGAATGAAGGTCGAGTCATCGTATATGAGTGATAGAGTTAGATGTGTGCAGGTGAGAAGATCATAATGAAAAGAAGAATAAAGTAGAGATAAGACAGAACCCTGAGAACACCACTATTGACAAAAAAGAAAAAGAAGTCGTCCTATCAACAACAGCCGATTTAAGAGATTTGAAAGAAAGCTATACATAAGTAAGCAAAGAGAAGATGAAACCCCAAAGGGAGCTTTGGATAGCAGTGACTCGTGCCATACCGGTCCAAATGCTTTTGGATATGGTCAGCGCCAACCACGCAAGTCTCCCGTGTTACTAAGAGCTGAAAACCATAAATCGTTAGATAGGAAAGTATATCGCCAAAAGAACTCGAACGCTGAAAGCCGTACTGGCTTTCGGAAAGAAGGGAATGAGTTCCAGATGATCTAAGAAGTGAGTTCAGAAGGGTTTCAAAGATCTAGATAGAATAACAAGTGAGAGCTATAGCGCGATAGTTAAAGGATCAGAGCGGCTCCTTTTTTCGGAATAGTGGACATGTGCGAGCTTCCAACACTAAGGGAATGTGCTAGTATTGAGAAATAGAAGTGTAGTTGAACGAGGGGCGGGATAGCAACGGAACACACCTCGCGTCTCCCAAAACTTGAGGAATGCCACTGGCCAACATTTCCTATCCTTCATAGATTCAGGGGCCTATGCACCAGAATCAAAGTAATCAACAGCAAAGACAAGGAACACCCTGAGAGAGCAAGGAGAGAAAGAAATGGCCAGACGCTAGGTGAGTTAGTGGCAAATAGGAGGCGAAGAATTGGCCTTTTCAGTGGAGAATTACCACAGAACCATCAGAGGAAAGGAGATTTACAGAATTGCTAGAGATGTTTTGCCTAAGGCTAGAAGATTGTCAGTAGAGAACCAAGGAAGTTAGCGCACTTTTGTTTGATGAAAGCCCGCTTTGCTGTCCGAAGAGTTTCAATGCAACATTTCTAGCTGAATGAAAAATTAGCGAGGGATTGGAGAACGAGAATTTTTCAACCCGATACGCTAGACATAGTATAATGAGTCACACCTGTAGTATACTCCAAGAACAAGCACGAACGAACCATGGTTTATGAGGAGAAGAAAGATTTAGTTGAAGAAGGATGAACTTGCTAGTCCCACAACGATTACAGCTCCCTCCTATCTTTTAAAATTATACATCCACCTATTCCTACGAGGTAGCCAATTGCTATCAATCTGCAAACTTGGAAACTTACATTTAAGTCCCTGGTCTAAATATTTTATACACATATGAAGAACAGCCACTTGACCTAAGCGTTACGGACCACAAACGTGTCTCCTCATTTCCATTAATAAATACTTTTCATATTCATTAATTATTAAATTATTATTATTATTATATTTTATATTTATTATATTATTATTATAATATTATTATTATATTATTATTATATTATTATTATATTATTATTATATTATTATTATTTTATTATTATTATTTTATTATACATTATTATTATTATTATTATCATATTATTAATATATTATTTATTATTATTATTATTATTATATATTATATTATATTATAATTATTATTAATTATTATTATTAATTATTAATTAAATGACTAAGGAATAAAATTTTGATCGTTTAAAATAATTTCGAGGGTTGAACCCCGACCCCCCCGTTTTTCAGCTGTATAATATATAATATTATATATATATATATATATAATATATATATATATATATATATATATATATAATATAATATATAATCAATATATATATATAAATATTATATTATATATATAATAAATATAATTATATATATATAATATAATATAAATATTATATATATATATTATAGATACTATTATTATCCAATATATACAACAGAAAGGAGACTCCGAGAGTGCAAAAATTACCAGGGATCTCCTTGATAGATCATATGGCAAAAATATATGAAAGAGTGTTGAGAAAAGACTGAGAGAGATTATCGAACCACAACTAGGAGAGGAACAACATGGGTACAGGAAAGGGTAGTGTAGACAGACCTCATGTTCACCTTAAACAGATTGGAGAGATAATTTACGATACAACAGGATGATTTATGTAGTGTTTATGGATTTAAGGAAAGCTTTTGACACCGTACCTAGGAATGGATTATGAGGTGTTAGAAAGAATTATATAGTGGGAGAGGCATTGTGTGATGCCACGAAGATATCTACAAAGTGGTAAAAGCCAAAGGCAATGTGAGAACAGGTTTAACAATGAAAAATGGTTAGGTGGCGAAAGGGTGAAACAGGACAAGCGTCATGTCACCCCTTATTGTTTCATAGCTTATATTGATAAAGTCATTGAGAAGGTTAAAGAGGAGGTGGGGGGAAATGGAGGGAGACATCATGGCATATGTGGATGATTTGGCGGTGTGAAGTGAAAGTAGAGAAGGAATGGAAAGAATTCTAGATGTTTCGCGGAAAAACTTGGAGCAAAGGAACTACAAATGAACACTGAGAAAACAGAAGTGATATGGTGAGCAGAGAGGCGGAGGATGGTTGGGAGATCATGGTAAATAGAGAAAGCTTGAGAAATAAAGAATTTAATACAATGGTGGAATAATCAGAGAGAGGTGTGATGCAGAAGCTCACGCAATATGAAACGAAGTCGGAAAGCGCAAGGGCTGTTATCCCCTTCTGATGAAAGCCCAGCTATATGGTTTCGATGTGAAAAGAAGTATTTACGAAGGATGTTAGCACTAATATTATATACGTGCAGAGATATGTGTACTACAAAAATATGAAAGTAGGAAATACCGGAACGAGAGAAATGCATTCAAGAGCAATATTGGAAAGACAAGAAACGATAGAAATTAGGAATAAAGAGCAGATAAGGAAGTCGAGTCGACACCTATTTGAGGAGAAGATGTCGCAGAATTCACATTTGGGATAAGATTCTTTGGAAAGGCTCAGGAAGACAGCGGCGAAGAAACGAGGGAGTGGATGCGATGGAAAAGAAGACCAGAGAAAAACCAAGGAAAGAGGAGGAATACGTGCAGATTCGTTGGATGAAATGTGGCTGCCTGCGGTGAGAATACAAGGAGAAGACTGTGGGAAGACAGAGCCGAATGGAAAAGCATGCTGAGACTGACAGTCCGTGTTTTAAGCGTACAAGACCAGGACCTTCCTGGGAGAGGACAGTAAGACAGTAAGTAAGTAGTAAGTCATATATATATAATATATTATTAATATTAACGGATAAGAGAGGTGATCCCATATCACTGTGACATGCTGATCTCATATGAGCCAATTGTGAGCAAAAGTCGCGTAGTAGCCATATCTCCGCGCTTTGATTAAAATATATATATATATATAATATATATATATATATATATATATTATTATATAAAGACGTGACATAGAGAGAGACAGAGAGAGAAAGAGAGAGAGAAATTTTGTAAATATATTTTTAATAATCGTCATCGGCAAAAATTTCATAATCGTCCAATCACTAATATATGTGTATAGAGAAGGACACAGAGTATCTGAGCACGTGAGGCCATATATATCAGAGTCGTAGAGTCCAGTAGATTGCTCGATTACTGTTATGAGGACACTGTACAAAATCGTAAAGCGACCCTAGAGAAGTATAAGCATATCATCACCATAATTGTTAATGTAAGGATACCACGCAGACAGAGCACTTAAATAATCACACATTATCTTAAATCATATATATATCACGTACCGCTGAAAGTGATCTAATGCATGATTAGTAGGTGAGTCTAATATCATAGGACTTCGCGAGTAGATATTACTACACGAGAGAGTCTCGTACACGAACTATTATCATGACCGCATATGAGTTGCGACATCGGTTAGTGTGTGTAGTCATGCTCAACAGCTTAGGCAGATGAGATTGTTATGATACGTAGAGCACTTCTAGCGCCACGAAAGCATGATAGGTCATGACTGACATAGTAGTCAGAGGTAGAGGGAGTAGTAGAGGTGTGGGGCTGAGCGTGGCGCCGGGCGCTGCTGCTGCAACGTAAGTAAACATCATAAATCTTTCCATTTTAGATAGAAGTTATCGAAAATTATTAAAACATTTGTAAAAACATTTGTGAAATTAACCCTAGTTATATTTCGCAGTTAAACCCCCAAGAAGCGCAGCGAAGATGTAGTAGCTGTGTGGAAGAGTGTGGGGTAGTAAGATGAAGGAACTGAGCTTTTGAAGCATTGACAACAACCATGTTCTCAATGCCACAATTAGAAATTCAAATATGGTTCAGATGAACCACTTATTGTTGGGTTGGACATCTTTCAAAATTAAAGGAATAACAAAGGGTGGAGTCCCAAAATGGAGTTCATAAAATGAAAACTATTTGTCCTAGAAACCTGATTATTGTCTTATTTTATAGGATATATTGTTACCTTGAAATTTTACTCTCACCTTCGTCTTCTACAGCATCAACGAGCTCAAAGAAAGACAAATTTTTGCATATTGCACTTCTCCATCAAATCACTGGCAGTAAGTTGCCATCTAATTGCCAAGTTTTTACGCAGTTTATTTTATATGTGCCAAGTGAAATTGAATACCAGAGAAGCTTCAAGACTTACAAAATCAGGGTTGTGGAGTCGGTTCAAAATTTTCCGTCTCCGGACTCCGACTCCGACTCCACCTCTTGAAAAGTACCGACTCCGACCTCCGACTCCGACTCCGAACCCCTTAATATTACCGACTCCGACTCCACCCTTTTGAAAAATACCGACTCCGACTCCCTCCACCCTCGAGAAAATTATCTAAATGTAAATTTCACAAATGTTTTTACAAATGTTTGAATAATTTTCGATAACATTATCTAAAATGGAAAGATTTATATAATATATATATCTAAATAAATATATAAATAGTACCTATATATATATATATAATATTTATAATATAATCTATATATATATATATATATATATAAATATAATATATATATATGAGAGTATTTTGTTACCTGTGTTAATGCTAACTAGTAAGTGGAGACTATGGTTGGAATAAGAGGAAAGATAAAGTAAAATGTTCAGATAGTGATAGAGCTAGCTATATGCACAATTCCTGGATTAGTGTCCATTCGATAAATGCGATACTGAGATTACAACGTATTATAGTTATCAATCGCAGTATATACACGAGAGTCTATACCGTCGCTAAGCTATAGATATCTTTATATTTATAGTGAGAGTTATCTCAGGTTGCGAACCTCGTCGATGGTGTGAAAAGTGGAAAGGATTGGTGATAGTCGGTTGGTTAACCGGCTGTATACGAGGGGGGGGGGGGGGGGGGGGGGGGGGGGGGGGGGGGGGGGGGGGGGGGGGGGGGGGGGGGGGGGAGGGGGGGGGGGGGGGGGGGGGGGGGGGGGATGGGTCGGAGGGGGGGGGGGGGGATAGGGAGTTAATTATGAGGGGGGGGGGGGGGGGGGGTGCGGGGGGGTTTAGAGGGGGGGGGGGGGGGGGGGAGGGAAAAAAAAAGGTTGGGAAGGGGGGGGGGGGGGGGAGGGGGGGGGGGGGGGGGGGGGGGGGGGGTGTGGGTGGGGGGGGGGGGGAGGAGGGGGGGGGGGGGGTGGTGGTTTGCTGGATCAACGGCTGGGAGACCGAGAAAAAGTGGATTGAGTCAGTAACAGAAATCCTGGAAGAGAGAAATGTGAGTTGGCAGAAGGCGAGAAAAAGGTGCATATGTGGTGAATGGCGAGGTTTTGTAGAGGTATTGTGGTGGTCCACCTGGGCCAAGGGATAACCCCACATTGACGAGATGCCAGTGAGGTCCTCCACTGCCCGTGAAGCTCTTAAGGTGGTTTTCTGAAGTCGACGTTCTCATAAAAGGTATAAAGGCTGGGCTTTCTTTCGACTTTCGTCATATTCTTCTACTTTTTTCTGTTTCTAGTGCATGCTTCGCACTTAACCCCATTCCTTGGGAAGAGAAGGTGGGTGATGATGCATGATGTATGATGCATTATGACTATATTATAATAGGTACGATATAGACCTGTATTCTATCCCCTTAGTATAAGTAATATATATAATAATAATTATATATATAATATATATTATATATATAATATAGTATATATAATATATATATAGGCAATACAAAAAAAAATTTCGTTTACTTTAAAAAAAAGTATAAATATTATATTATAGAAAATAATAATATATATATATATATCATATATATATAATATATATATATATATATATAAATATATATATATATATATATATATTATTATAACATATATATATATATATAATATATATATATATATTATATTATATATATGATATATATACTAATATACTATATATACGACGCATGTGCGATGGCAGAGCAAAAACAAACTTTCGGGGTGTTTAGGTTTAAGAAATATCATATATATATATATGAAAATATATATATAATATACTATATATATATATATTATATAATAATATATATATATATATAATCTATATATATATATAATATATATATAAGAATAATATATATATATAATCTACGTCTATATAATATATATATATTATAATTATATATAATAATATATATATACTTTATATATATTAACTTCAATAAAAAGGAATAAAATAATGAATAATAATAATATTTGAAAATAAAAAAAAAAAAGATATTTTATTCATATAAAATTGCTCATGTTGAACTCTTAACACAAAATTATTGTAACTTCCTTCGTTATATTGTTAAGCTATGATAACACCATTAAAGCCATTTCTGCTAGACTTCTTCTCATGTAGAATGAAAAAGTTTGCATGAGCCTTTCAGAGAAGTAAACTATTGTTTTGGATTTCACATTTTGAGTGAGTAAATGCTAAAATCTTAACAATCACAATATGATCACATATCAATTTATTTCCAAAATAGCAAAATTTGGATAATTTCGATGGAATAAGTAACTTTATAAAGATTAGTAGGTTGATCTTTGATTCGCGAACTTGCTCTCTAACTGCTTGAAAAATCATCAAGAATATATATTGTAATTGCCCTATATCTTTAAACCTCCGCTTAACAAATGCCGCAACCGAAGTTGCAACCGGAAATTGCCCCGTCTGCAAAGCAACATTTGCAACATCCGGTTTTTCAAGCTTGACGTGTAAAGGTTAGGTTTTTTAAGGTCGGTGAGAACCGAATTAAAGGTCTGGAAGACGACTCAAGAGTTGAGCAGAACGGGTTTACCCCCCAAAAGGGGGCTTAGCCCCCAAAGGGGGTTTTTGGTCTCCTAAAAGGTTTTTAAATAATCGATAGATCATTTTAATGGTTCAATCGATTTATCGATGTTTTTACCCCTATATCGATGTTAAAATCGTCTTTCTTACGTGCTTTGGTTGACTGAAAAATATAATCGAAAGAAAATTATTAATAACATTCGTTCGATATATCGCCGTAGTGACGCTACTATTGGATGGGACTGGAAATCCTGGAATCCTGGAAGGATCCAGACCTGAAAACTGGAATATTAGCTTCCTGGAAACTGAAACTGGAAATGATTCCTGGAAACAGGGGGGGGGGGGGGGGGGGGGGGGGGGGGGGGGGGGTGAATCGAAGAGAAAAAAAATTAAATAAAAAAAATAGAAAAAAAAAAAAAAAAAAAAAAAAAAAAAAAAAAAAAAAAAAAAAATAAATAATAATAAAAAAAAAAATTTATTTTATAATACTAAATAAATAAATAATAATTAGTTTGTGTGAAGGTATCTTTGTTTGTTTGTGCCGCCGCCTCCGTCTGCCTGGAAAACGAGGTTCCGGACGAGTGCAACCCCCTTCGGAGAAGGGGTGCTGGTTCTTCCAATAGAATGATCTAGACTGAGAAATTGCATACAATTATAGAAAAGAAGAAGAAATCACGGAGTGCAAATAAGAAGATGGAAAAGGGAAGAAGAGGAATGAGGAAGGAGGAAGAAGAAGAAGGAGGAAGAAGGAAGAATGGACGAAAAAGGAATGAAGGGGGAGGAGAAAGGAGAACGAGAAAGGAAGGAAGAAGGTGTTGGAATCCCCCCGAGAGGTCCCCAACCTGAAAAAAAAGAAGTTAAATGCACGAGTGCATAAGAGAAGGAATGGAGGAAGGCTGGAAAGAAGAGTTGTACAGGCACCGTGCTAAAGCCGTGCTGACCGTGCGGTCTGAGTTAGTAAACATTCGTTTAGTTTCAG
>JABUQX010057847.1:0-7500 GCA_015478945.1 Trachelipus rathkii
CGTGGGAAGTATTGAAGACATCCGCTTGGGTGCCTTTATTTTGAACTTAATCCTCTTATTCAAAATTTGACACACTTCTTTACCAGTTACTCCTGATGCAGATTATGATGACTTCATATGCTTCCTTGATTTTTTGCCTTGTTTCTTTTCGTTCGCCTCCCTGTGTACATCGTTTCAACTTATATGGTACCTGGACCATGCCTTCTTCAGGTACCTGCCTCTGATTTTTTGAGTTTCTTTTAGGTTTTTTGAGTCTGAGAGTCATCTCTCTAGATTTAAAGAATAGTCTATGGTCCTAGATCCCCACCTTAAATGCGAGTACAAAATTCCTAGCTACTCTTTAAGTTTAGTGTTGGTATGATATTTTTCGGATAGTGACCTCATATATGATGATCTTGTAGAGTCTTGCTTGAATTTTTAGAGGTTTGAAACTCTATCAACTGTGACAACCTTCCTTTTTTTTAACCCTTACTCCACTGCATACGGTAAAAATCCAGTTAGTGTCCTTCTCATGATGCCTGTTGACCTCTGTGATTGGTATCACCTTCCTATCATGCCTTTCCACCATTAATTTTTCCTCTGCATATTTCCCAGCTCTGCATGCTTCTACTCATTGTAAACCAGCACTCACTGTCAAGGAAGTACTGATCTGGGTTTTTCATGATGGCTCTCAGAACTCTGGCAGAAAAGTTCTATCGGCCTCGTTCTACATCCCCTTACTTGCTACAGGCTAGATCAGATGTAGATGGGTCCACAATCCTGTAATTCCAACATTTCCTCGAACCTGCCACTCGTAAACTCTACTCCGTTATCGGTTAGTACTTTATAGGGTAATCTCACAAAAGCTGGCAACATTTCGCACTCGAAAGCGTCAACCACACCTTTAGTTGAGTGATTTTTTTTCATAGGGGCTTCACCATTGTTCACCTCTCTAATGGCATGATTTAACTGCTACCATACATGCCATAGATTCTTTCTTGCTTTCTGTGACTTAAGAAGATGTTGATGTTAATATTTAAGGGGTTCTAACTTATTTTCTAGATGGGCGGGAAATATCACCGTATTCCATCTATGTAAAGCACTGACACTTGGGCAATATCCGATATACCTCCTGCACCACCGATGAAACCCTTGGATGCCATACGTGCCTGGACACCAGGTCCAACAATTTATCCCTTCCAATATGTGCCTGTTCCGGTGGGTTATGACACATACACTCACCACCTGTTTAAACCCAATAACTGCACTAGCTGGCCTGGTCCCGTCTTCCTCTTCACCAAGATTGACCTGTTCATTAAGAACTACCTTGGTATCGAAAATTAAATTTCCACTTTTTAAAGATAAGTCTTAGTTTTAACTTTTTTCTTTCAACATCCTTACCACCTCTGATCTTTCCTGAAAATCAATAATGTCCTGAGCCGACAGTACATTGCCCTTGCCACCTTGAATTGTGCCAGCATTGTATGTCTCTATTGTCGCCAGAAAGGACTGAAGGATACTAGGGTTTATCAGGAGTAGATAGTTTTCTACTAGTCTGACGCTTCAGCTTCTACCTCCACCAGATAATTCATTCTAACAACATACATGCTGGAATAAACCTGTCCGGTATCACCACCAATGGAAACAACACCTTCCTGTAGCTAATTTCCACTTCCACTTCCACTGCCTGGTTATCATTTCACAATGTCCTGAGCCACTCTGTTTAGTACCAAATCTACTGTCCAGCTCCTTAAGATATGTCCAAAATTGTTTAAATCGTCAACCACACTTTTCTGGATCAGACTAATCACTGAACCCGTGTCTAAAAATGCACACTTGCGCACCTCACCAATACAAACTTCTTGCCAAGTTTACTCCTCTCAGTACATGATTATTGCAACTTAACCGAGACTTATGTTTTCTTTCCTGCATCATTAAGTTAATTCCTAGTTCTTCATTCGTACGGTCGATCTCCAACTCCTCTGACTCCTCTTCTTCCTGCTGTGATTCCTCCTGGGTTGGACGCTCGTCCACCATAGTGTTTTCTGTACACCTGTTGAACGTACCATCATCCCTCAAAGGGTTAAATTGCGTTCCACCACGCACCTGTATGTGAACGTTTTTCAAATTGTCTTCCTCTCTCACCCTGGGTCCGATATACTTTACTGAGCAGCACGTACCATGGTGTAACCAGATTACTATCCTAAACAAGTCACTTGCCACAAGCAACACCTCCGGTATTGGTTCCCTACCAGGTAACCGTAATGTCTTTAGATACTTCAGTATCTTCTGTTGTCTGCCTATTCCGTATAATTTCTGGTTGTCCTTTAACATAGTTGCTAAGTTCCTCTCAAAGCCTCTGTGACCTTCTTCCAGGTTCCCAGCAATCTCATGCTCCCAAAATGACTCCAGTAAACTGACAAACAGTGCGCTCTGTTCCACTGGACTTCCTTACCACTGATTAACTCTATTGGCAAAGCATCCAAGATCTACCAGTGATTCACCTTGATCATCCTTCCTGTTACACCTGGACCATGCATCGTGCACGGCAAGATATTTTTCCCCATAATATTAGCTTCAAAACTTATCACACTGCTGTCCCAACACTCATGCTAGCTTACTGTCAACTAACTTCATCTTGTGTAGGTAAACCAATGGCCTATGGTCCGTAAATAAAATAAACTCTTTGCCTAGTAGGAACGGCCTGAAACTTTTAATACCCCACCTTATATGTTTGCACTTTATTCTAACATTGATTATCTTCCTTCGCAGCACGCATTGAAAGAGCAGTTAAAGGCTATGACCCTCCTTTCGTCACCTTGTTTTTGGCATAGACCAGCTCCCATTCCAGAACCGCTGGCATCTACAAACAACTCCAGCTTGTTCACTCCTTCTGAAAAGTCGGGGAAACGCTAGTTCCAATTGATTTTTCATTCCTTCTTTTAACCCCTGTAAATGCCTTTTACTCTTCTTCCGCCCACTCAATCCCATCTTCCGCCTCAGCTTTCTCGTGAAATAAATGCTGTCACCCTCCTAACAGTTCTTTATAAACTTCTGAAGTTTATCATGCCAGATACCTTCTTAACTCTCCAACAGTGGTTGTCTTCTCCAGTTACTCAACCTGCTCCAATAAACCCGGAAGCCTTGTTGGAGAGCAAGATAATTTATATGTCCTAGAAACTTTACTTCTCCTTGCACCCAACTTCATTTCCCAACCTTGACCTTTACGTTGGCTTCACAAAACCGTTGTAATACCTTGTCTATTAGCAGCAAGTGCTCTTCAAAACCTCTTGACATTAATAATACATCATCCAAGTACACCACTACCTTATCTTTGCTAAATCCCATCATTATCCTTTGCATTTCTCGCTGAAACGCTGCCGAACCGTTCTTTAAGCCAAAGCTCTTTTGAACCGGTACTGTCCACTCACTGTGGAGAAAGCCGTGAAGTCTCTACTATCCTCTGCCAAGTTCATTTGATAGTAACCCTTAACCAGATCCAGGCTAGTAAAATACTTAACCCGTGATATGCGTAAATTGTTTCCTGTATGTTTGCCATTGGGAATTTGTCTGCCTCCGTTCCCTGATTTAACCTTCTATAGTCTACACATAACCTGAGTGTACCATCCTTTTTACGGATCGGCACCACCGGTGAACTCCATTCTGCTAGTAGTCTTACTATGTCTTTCACATAACTCTTCTGCTTAATGTTTGTCTTTGTATAGCTTGACTGGTCCTTTCCTTCAGTCGTTGGTAACAGGCTGTGAGTAGTCGCACCCAATCTTATATGGGGTCATCGCAGTTTGACTGACGTCCGCATCACTCCTGCTAAACGCCATTTTTTGTTTTTCCACAAAACCCAAAACCTGTTCAACTCTGTTCTGACGAACTCCACCATGAATTCTAATTTCGCCCTTCAACTTTTTCTTTTGTTCATTCTGTTTGATTGCTTTGTCTTTGTTGCTTTCTAGACAGCAGTTTATTGTACATGTTAAATCCTGAGGCTTTTATTTATTCTTAGCCTACTAGCAGCAAAGTATCCCTATTTGTTCACCTTTGTTCAACTTTAAGGGTCCTGATATTAATTTCTTTAGCAGTACCGTACCTTCCTCCTCATTCCATTTAACTAACCCTGGTAAAACCTTAAACCAGGAAAGGCATTCCTACCAGGAAAGGCATTCCTATCAACAGCTCCGGTTTTGCACGGTACTGCCCTTCATGACTCCTTGGTTTGACTTGTTTCGACTTCCAATCACCATTTTACCTGTTGTATGTACCAGAATCCTTGTTACCGTTCTTATACAGTTTTCAGTTGCACCCATTACGTACACTTGCTCTCGTACACCATTATCACCATACCGTCTAATTGATCCATCACTCAATGCAACTTATATTTCAAACAGGAATATGCAAAATTATATTCTTCCTTTAAGTCCTCAAGAACCAGAAATTCCAATTGTCCATACTTAATGTCATCAATAGTGACCTCCAAGATTACTGTTTGATGAGACTCTACACTCTGTTGAGGATCACCCAGACCTCTCAATCTATTTCCTTGTTTATTACCGTTGGATTCAGAATCTTCCCGAGCTCCTTTTTCCCTATCAAGCAGTATTGAGATCCCGAATCTACCGCTGCTAACATCTCAACGCCATTCAATTTTACATTAAACTTTATCAAAGGTGATATCTTCACACTGTCAAAACCCATCATTCCTGTATCACCCATTTCATGGTATACTCCTGACATTATTTCCATAACATCCTTTTTCTGTCTCCTCTGTGTACGTTGGGGCAATGACCCAATCACCTTTCCACCTTAACCTGTAACAAACTCCTCTGCCTCCGGATTCAACATCCACCTGTCCTGAATAACCAGGGCACCCTGTTTATCTATCCTTGTTGTGGCTGGCTCCGACATGTCCCGGTTGATGGCGGAGCAAGTTCGTTTCCCGAAACCGTTGGTTTTAAGTTCTTTTTTAACTCCTCTATTTGTTCTTTTAACGGGCAAGAGTCACGCCAGTGCCCGACTCCATCACACAGGAAACATTTCCTTTCCACCACTCTCTGGGTCTCCTGTCCTTGTTCTTTGTTTTCATTCCTACGCTGAGATTCTTGTCCTCTCCTCACTGGACAATCCATCAGCCTATGCTCACCACTTCCACAAACCAAGCACCACCCGTTTAACCGCCAGCAGTCACGTTTCATGTGCCCAACCCTGTCACAATGATGGCACCTTAACCTTGATCCACTATTTGGTCCACCAGACCTTCTATCATACTCCCTTGGTCCACTACTACGTTGTGGTGCCGGTTATCCATACTACACCCTGTCTGCATACGTCCTTTTTTCTTCTCCTTGAGGGATGGCTGCCCATATCGGAATTGTATCAGCCTCTGGTTCCATGTTTTCATCCAGTTCATCCTCATCACGAGCCCAGCTCACCATATCTTTCCATCTCACCCTCAGACTTTCTTTTTCGCCTCCCATCCGTAACTTAAATTCTTGCTATTTTCTTGGGCAGGCATCTTATAAATTGTTTTTTTAGTGTCTCCTTGTCTCTTTGTTCTTCGTTTGTTGCGGCCTCGTAGGTTGTCTGCATTCGTAATGCAAATTCAGCTATTTTCTCTTTCCTCTTCATCTCCATTCTCCAGAACTCCTTCTGGAGGTCCATGACCTCACTATCTTTTCCCTCCTTACACCAGTTTCTTAACCTTGTTACTACAGTGGCATATTTCACCTATTTTACACATGCTGAAATAATACCACTCCAATGCTTCTCCTTCCAAAAAGTTCCTTAATTCTACCACCCATCTGTTTTTACATGCCCAAAATGGAGTCTTATACGCTCGAAGTCCTCGATGAAAGCATCGAACGTTTGACTTTTTCTTCACCATATTTCAACGGTTTCACCGCCCTAATATTTGCCCTGCTGTAAGTCCTCCTCATCACTTGGGTAACACCTAGGAGTAGGAGCAACCCTGTTTGCCAGCCGTTGGGACTCCATTTCTGATTTTCGAGCTCCACTCAGCCTTTTAACCATATTGAGTTCTTTGAATTGATTTTTAGAGTTTGCCTTCTGACTCTGACTTTTGAGTAATAAAGCTTATCATATATAGCTTCCCTTACTGGCTGTTTCCCTCCCTTCTATTCCTTCCCTTCTTCCTCCTCTGATTGTTAGCTTAGTATCATTGCTCTTTCTTTTGGGGGCTATTTTTTGAAGAGCTGAGAGACTGGCTTCATAGTGTTTCGTAATGCGTATTGCACCCTTGTTTAGTTTTAACCGATCCTTGTTTCTCACTGATATTGATCCTCTATTCACTTTATCGTCCTTCTCTTTATCCAAATTTTAAAACTAGTTTTCTTTTCTAAGCCTCCAGAACCTGTACACAGTTCTTCATTATTCCCAACACCTTCTCTACCTCTAAACTCTTTGACTCCTTTATTAAGGCCTTCTGGAATCCTTCCAGATACTCCATAGCCTCGGAACCTCCACAAGCCTCATCTTTCTTAACCTCTTCTTCAGTCCCCATCCTATATCACCAGAATAATCCCGTTTAACCGGGCAAAACGTATCAAAAATACACCAAATATATATAAACTCAAAAAAAAAATTATCACCCTGTGTGTGTGTGTGCACGTATACACAATAGTGTTCTTCCCACACCCAAGTATCCTTTACAGGCAAAAAAAATTTTATCAAAAAAAAAAAATTTTATCCAAAAAAAATTTCCTGCCTCAACCTGCGACCAAATTGGAGACTGGACTGACACAAGAGCCACCAAAAATTATGTTACCGGACACAATGAACCGGTCTGAGCCACCGTACACGCGGGAGGTCTATATGGTTCTCCAGTCTCCAATCAGGGTCCAGGAATAAGACAACAGGTTTTTAGTAATATATTTAAAGTGCATACAGAATAATAATAGCAAAAATCAATCTTTATACCCCAAATAAAATCCTATCTGGCTAGCCAATAACTCTAAAAAAAATATTAATAAGTTAAATAAATTGAGTAATATATCATAACCCCCAAAATGTCAATAAGTTAAATCAATTATGCAATATATCATAAACCCCCAAAATGTCAAGCAGTTAAATAAATCAAGCAATATTCAATAAAGATTCTTTCAGAATATCAGTAACATAAATAAATTGGAAAAATAAATAATAATATCCGTGACTATCAGTAAAGTCACCAAATAACCAGGCAGACTGTCTGAACAGTATAACCGGAACTCAGTATTCAAATGTTAAACACACTGTGGATCTATAATAATCAAAATATCACCGGGTCACTAAACCTTTATAACTGGGTCACTCTGTTATTACAGTTAAAATGTTAAGGGAACTTTAATGTCTTAGGGAAAATAAACAATAAATGGACTTCCCTTTAGTTCCCGTGAAGGTGGGGAGTACACTCAGGTACCCTCCCAATCCACGTGAAGGTGGGGAGTACACTCAAGTACCCTCCCAATCCGGTGAAGGTGGGGAGTACACTAAGTACCCTCCCAATCCAAT
>JABUQX010057847.1:10000-54631 GCA_015478945.1 Trachelipus rathkii
AGAATTAAAGCAAAATAAAAGAAAATTTAAATAATAGCAAATAGAAAATTTGAGAATTACCTCAATTTAAGTCTTTGATAAGACACCCAATATGGAGTGCATCAATTTACCACACATTTAATATAAATAAAGAGGGGAATAAGCTAAAAATAGACCAAGTACTATTATTAACATCCTGATTTCTCTTAATTAACTCTTTAGTTGCTAAGTCCGGCAATAAATTATCCTCCTTCAACAAATTATATACAAAGATAACATCATATCCTGTCACGTTATCATCCACCACCACAAAAGTAGTTGGTGAGGTGGTGAATTCATTGGAAAGTTTCAATTGCAAAGCAATTTCACCTTTACAGGAAAAATTACTTTTCTTATACCGATTACTCCTGTATATGTAGAGGTTTGCAACAGAAACTTTGTAGCATCCAACAACTCATACGTTTTATTTGTAATAAGACTTAGGGAAGCACCAGTATCCACCAAGGCTTTCAATGGGGTGGTGCTATTATTACAACCTATAATATATACACCTATTACCAACGCATCCTCTGTAGGATTATGGATATTCGTAATATGGATAATATGATCATTTGTATGACCTACATATGGAGTTTGGAGTGAGGATTTTTCCTCAATAACACTTGGAAATTTTGAAAAGTTAGATAAATTCGTAACGATAGAGGGACAACTTATCTCGCCTTGTGGTTCTAATTCTTTGTGTTTATTTTTTGACAAATCTAGTGATTCATCCACCAGAGGAGGCGCAGAAGGTTCCAACTGTGAAACATTTTCTAGAAGAGGTTCCTCGGAACTACACTCGTCCACATTTTCGAATGTGGCTGTTGGTAATTGTGACCCTTCAACTACCTTAATCATTTTTTTATTTTCAATTTTCTGTCGCTGGGGTTTCGGTTTCACATACACGTTCTGTTGTTTACCTAACTTCTCTAGAGGCTCTGTGGGTGGGTCAATGGCCACAGAGCTGTCTAGTTTCCCCCAATGGTTTAGTTACTTTTGGCTGTACTCGTTGGGGACAATGGATTCCGAAATGTCCACCACAACAGATGGGACATCCCTGAGCATCCTCTTCTGGTGGCGCCCTCTGACTACGATTGGGACATTCTTGAATGACGTGTCCGTCAGCTTCACATCGTATACATTTGTTTTTGAATGTATAGCAATCATCTGCAAGATGTCCCCTTTTTCCACAAAAACGACACTTTGGTCGCAACCGACATTCTTGAACATCATGGCCAGATTTTTTACAATAATTACAAATTGGAGAAGGGCCTGTATTTTGATGTTTATTGGCTGGAGGTCCATTTGCTGGAATATTTGCCGTATTTGAGTGATGACGATTTCCATTCGTATTTGTTCCATTGTTAATATAGCGACCAGTGGGAGTGGGAAACCTAGGGGGTTGAGCAAATTGATGTGAAAAAGTATTTACATAAGTTGGAGTTTACAGGTACCTGAGCACTGCGGGTTCGGAGGTGACATAAAAGATGTCAAACTCTCGGGAGTTTGGATAGATTTCGTATATCCGCTGGGCACTGAATATCCTGGATATGATAAGGGCACTGACCACACTGGTCCAACCGATGATGAAGCAGTATACCCCATTGACTGATGCGAGTTAATAGGAACTGCCGGAGTTAAATCTATAACTTCCGGTTGAGCTGTTGTAGGAGTGTTACCTTTTTGTAGATCACTAATTGTGTTTTCTGACATGCAGTTTCTGGAATAATTATCATCAATCAGCTTAACCAATTCTTCCCAAGAAAGAGGAGCACCTTTCATAGATAATTCGCAGACTACTGCAAGCGAATTCACTAGATCCTGTACAGGTTTTGGTAGACTTTTGATGAGCTTTTCTCTAACAATCTTCATAGTACTCACATCTGTTCCCGGGAATACCTTCTCTGCCAGTCCTTGCAATCGCAAAGCATAGAGTGGAATGGTTTCAGTGGTCAGTATCTGAGCAGCATTAAAGGTACTCAGATCACACTTTGCTTGCTTTTGCAAGTATTCACCAAACCAGTCAGTCAGTTCCTTTTTAATATTAGCGTAACTCGCATTAGATTTCATGAGGACATCATAGACCTGTTTTATGTCTCCTTCCAAATGCAAGCCCAAATAGGTCCTCCATCCATCAACCGTAGAACTGGGATAAGTTGCAAGAGCATATTCCTCAAATCTGTTCAAGAATTGTGGAAAAGGTTCCTCATTTTCAAGACAGTATTTCCCTACAGGAATCATTTTCTTAGATTTTTGTTGTTGTTGATTTATCATCATTCGCATCATTTGTGTGCTCTATAAGGCCATTGGCCCTCGTGTTGACATACAAGTAGTCCGGTGAACCATTCCCACTGCCCTGCAGACTTCCTTGAACAGGCGACTAGTGAAATTCGCACCTAAATTCGAAATAATCACCTGCGGAATTCCACAAAACGTAAATAGCTCGTGAATGAATGCATTTAATATTTCTCCCAAATTTATTTCTTTGAGAGGCACAGTGAACAAGTACTTGCTGAAGCGGTCAATTAACGTAATAGGTATTTGTATCCTCTCGCATTAGGTAATTTAAGAATATCCACATGGACTGCTTCAAACTTCTTGGTTACTTCTTTAAAGATGCTGTAATTAGGACTTATAGCTGGTACAGTTTTATTTTTCTGACATGCTGAGCACGTGCGAGCAAACTTTTATTTTTTATGCATGTGATGAAACACAAACTAGTTCTTTATGCAAAGTAGAGTTCTATTCACCCCTAAATGTCCTTTATTATGGTATTCGCTGATTACTTTAGGTATACTATTTTCAGGCACAAAAACTCTAAAATAGTTTAAAGAGACATCTACAATATCTCTTTTTTGTTGTAAAAGAATTTGTTTTATTAGCTTCAAAGTCGTTTTCTCTTTTTTAGCCATCAGATCGCTAAGATACTTATCAGGCTGTTGGTTTTGTCTAATTTCTTCGAAGTCTAAATCTCTTAAAATGCGAGGCTAATATTTTTTACATTTTTATCAAATGTTATTAAATTTATTTTGGTAGTTTCCAACATGGCCACTTCAGCGCGACCGCGGTTTTCATTTCGGACCGAGATATCCATCGGAGCACCCTCATTCACTACCAGATTAATAGTGCCTACATCAGAGGCTGCAGTAGTTCCAGCTGACCGCTCAATGGCTGTAGTAACTAGGTGTGCGGAGTCACAGCCTACACTATTTGGAACTGCATTTTGTACTACGTCATCCTCCTCTTGTGCAATATTATTTGCAAGTAAATATTTTAATAACGCATTTTAATTCTTTGTAATTAACTCCATCTTGATATTGAAAGTGATCAAGATGGCTAGTTCCCTCAATTCCCTTGCATTATAATATTGTACGTCATTAGCGTGATTTATTTTATATACCAATGCGCGTGAGCACGTGCATATTCGTACACTCTTTCCCGCTAAAATAGCCCCATATTTCTTAAATAATTTTGTTAATCCTAATAAATGCTTATTTACTGGCAAATATCGTTCTTCTGTTGCATTAGAAGACCCACTATAAAAAACAAAAGGGGGTCCTTCCTCATTATCCCACATGATCACTGTATTAAAGGCTTTATTATTTGCATAAATGTATACTTTGAGAGGCGCATCTGTGGCCGGGAATCTGAGTCGGGACGGGTGACTAATGGCTTGTTTTATATCAAAAAACGACTTCTCTGCTGCGTTCGACCACGTGATTTTTTTATGAGACCTATTCTTTCACTTTAAATAACTATATAAAGGCAGCGTTAGATTTGTAAAACATGGTATATTTTGACGATAAAACAAAATTCTTCCGACAAACGAACGCACTTTTTATGGTTGAAGGGCGAGGAACTTTAATTATTTCCCTAACTTTTTCCGACAATGGTTAAATACCCTCTTCCGTCAACTTAATCTTTTTACCCCAAATTCGCATTTTTTTTTTTTTTTAAACATTTTAAAATGATTTAATCTCTCAATTACTTGTTTAAGTACAACCACGTTTCTGCTTAATCTTTTGTACCTATTAAAATATCATCAATGTACACGTGTACACCGGGAATGATTTGAAGTAATATAGATAAAAATCTTACAAACCCAGAACACGAGTTTTTAAACCCCATGGGTAATTGCATAAAAATAAAATTACTGATCATTGTACTAATACTAAAATATTGCTGATCAGATTCAGCAATCGTCAGATAATAATAGGTGTTTGTCAAGTCTAATTTACTGCAAATTTTTGTCCCATGTAGAGAACTAAATATATAATTTATTTTGGGCATAGCAAACACGTCATCCTTAGCAACTTAGTTAACCCATTAGTTCCCACTGTATGATATATCATACGGAAAATAGGGTGGTATTAAAATGGGATTTAAGAATATAAAATGATTTTTTTATTGTTGGTGTGAAGCGAGGTTTCAAGAAAAATGTTTTTTCTAGCGATTTATGACAACTTTTTCCTGCTGTATTATATTAGCAACTACATGGGATGATTTTTTTCACTGGCAAAATTTTCATGACGCCTTTCTGTTGACACCTGTCAACTTTAAATTTAATATTTCTGTATTTATAAAATTTTACAAAAATAATAACATGTACTTTCATTTATTAGTGATTTTAGAGCATAGTAAAGTTGCAAAATTGCACATTTTATTGGTATTGCAAAACTAACATCGAGTTATTTTAGTGTGTATGATATATCATACAGTGGGATGTGGCATTTACAATAGAGTTAGAAGAGTATATCTGTATTTGCTACCTTACCAAAAATTTAAGTATATATATATATATATATATATATATATATATATATATATATATATATTATATATATATATATATATATATATTATATATAACTAAAATATAATATATATATATATAATTAATATATATTATATATACCAAAAAGAAATTTTTAAGTTGAAATAGGTATATATATATATATATATTATATATATACTCATATATATATATATATATATATATATATATATAAAGGAAACTGAATATTGTACATGACGCGGAGGAAATCTTAAACCTTCTGGATAATAATGAGCAATCAGAAAATGTTAGTGCTGAAATTGATATATTGTAATGAAAAAGTGTAAAAGTATACATAGCAAAAAGATGGTCAGGACTCTGATAGAGATGATGTCAACAGCGATGTTGAGGAATCTTTTTCCATTATCAGAGACATTGGAAGGGGTGTTTTATCACAAGAAGCAGAGCTAAGGGCGGTGAGAAAAGAAGAGAAGTGGAACATTCTAATAGACGAAAAAGAAATAACATTAGAACCATCACATAATCAACCAAAAAGACAATGTACGACTACAAGTAAAAACAAAAAAAAAGTTGGCAAAAATATACAGCGGTAGGATGGCTAAGTGTCTTTTCTTTTATTCCGATGAAACAGGTATATAAAAAACGTAACGAGTTTGATGTACCTGGGACTCGGAAGGAGGAAAACACTTAGTCATCCAAAACGTGTTGAAGAATGGTTGGACGAATTGCAGGCTGCTAAGTGTAATCTCTAGAAAGCGAAAAGCAACATCATCATCATCATTACCAGCCAGCTGCCACTGGTCTGGTGGTGGTGGTGTTTGCTGCTCGTTGACTTTAGAAAAAAACTTAGCAGTCCAACCATCATCCATCGTATGGATTCTTCTACTGTGCTTGTGGACTCAAAAACGCAGGCAGGAAAAAACTTAGTAGTGTTAGTAATTAAAGTTACCACGGTGTTGATGACTGGACGAATTGCACACTGATAAGTTTAATCTCTAGGAAGCGAGCAGCAGCAGCAGCAGCAGCAGCATCACCAGCCAGGTGCCACTGGTGTGGTGGTGGTGTTTGCTGCTCGTGGACTTTAGAAAAAATTTTAGCAGTCCAAGCATCATCCATCGCATGGATTTTTTTACTAGGCGTTTTCCCGACGAAGCAGGTATAGAAAACCAAAAACGTTGATGTTTGCTATGCCTGTGGACTCATCTACGCAGACAGGAAGAAACTTAGTAGTGTTAGTAATCCAAGCTACCACGATGTTGATGGCTGGACGAATTGCAGGCTGCTAAATGTAATTTTCTAGATACACCTTAGTATATTTCTATCATCGGCACATTTAATATATATATATAATATAGTATATATATATATATATATATATATATATATATATACTATATATTATATATTCCCAATTAATAACGAATTATACTGAAATATTTTATTATCATTTCTTTTATTATTATTTCTTATAATATATATTATTAGTATATATATATATAATATATACAAGTATATATATATATATATAATATATAGTATATATTATATATATAGTATATTATATGTATATATATGATATATATATATATATATATATTATATTCCCAATAATAAAACGAATTTATCTGAAATATTTTATATCATTTCTTTTATTATTATTTCTTATATATATATATATATATATATATATATATATATATATATATATAAATATAAATATAAATATATATATATATATATATATATATATATATATATATATATATATATATATATATATATATATTATAAAAAAATTTGGCATTTACTTGAAAATATTTTTATATCATTTCTTTTATTATTATTTCCTTTATAATATAAATATATATAATATATATATATATATTATATATATTATTATATATATATATATATATATAATATATATAGTATATATATATAGTATATTTATATATATTATATAATATATATATATATATATATATATATTCCCAATAATAAAATGAGATTATCTGAAATCTTTTATATTCCCCAAAAATGTTATTTTCGCAAACGCCAAATCCCACTGTATGATATATCATACGGTAAAAAAATCTATGAAAACTAAGTAGTTTAATTAAAAAAGCATTACCATTACCTTTAAAACACCAAATTAAACAACATATTTAAATTTTACAAAAAAATTCAAACTTTTTTAATTTCGGGATCTAATGGGTTAAGCTTTCTAAAATCGCACACAATTCTAACACGCCCAGTATTGTTGCTTTTTTTAGTACACTAATTGGAAAACTCCATTGAGAGAGTGCTCTTTTTAAAACTTTCGCTTTTACTAAATTTAATAATTCCTTTGTTTGTTCAAACAGTTTATGAGGAATTCGGCAGGGCTTAAGTTTTATGGGTGGACCGGTTATATTAGCTTTGTAAGGAAAGAGCGAGGCTATTTCCTTCAAAATAGCGGTTGGAACGTGAGTCTCCTCTCTCCCTGTAAATCAAAGGTCTCCCCCCCCCATTTCTCCTCTTAAGTTTCACCTCCATGCTCTCCCCTCCCCCATATTCTTCGAACAGGTCGGACCACACTTTAAGCTGTGATTCTCGAACTTTAAAATTTTTCGGCAAATAAAAATTTACAAAAAAATGTTAATAATCATATATAAGATTATTAATTATAGGTATATTGCTAAAAAGTTCATTAGAAACTACAGGAGTGGAAAATTGAGAGAGAGTGTGAATGAAAGCCTCATCTCTACAAATTGTATTATCACGTAAATTTCTCTGAGTGTCTGTTAATGTATCTAACTCAAAATTAATATTGAAACCAAAGTTTTTCAGGAAGAGCATTCCTAGGATGCAAATAGGTAATCAAGTTGTTAAAAATTCCACATTAAAAGTTCTTCGTAAACCTAAATCAATTGTAACATTTTTGCGGGAATATATGTTAATTACAGTTTCATTACCAGCTTTAATTTGACCGATAACCGATATATTATCGCCCCATCTATAGGGATCAAATCTCTCTTTCTACCACAATCTAAAATAAAGACTTTTTGATATTTTATCAACAATAGTATAAAGTTTATAATTTCCTACATTATTTACTCCATTAATATTATTTATAACAAAAATTTCTCCCATCGGATCTTCCATCGCTAACATATTGGTATCATATGGATCACATCGATACTCTTATCAATAATCGGAACACTCAGAGCTTCGAGGGAAGAAGGATAACCTCCTTGCACATGCAATGGAGCGCTTTGCTCAGTACTCTTGAAATTATTCAAAGCCAAATTATTATTATTATTATTATTATTATTATTATTATTATTATTATTATTATTATTATTATTATTATTATTATTATTATTATTCCCTTTATAATTCCAATCATAATTATTCTTATTAATTAACCTATGGGAATTATTTACTACCTCAAAATTCCCAGAATTAAAAATATGATCATTTGCATTTAAAATATTTACATCCCCCTCTAACTCCTTTGGGAGGGGGGTTCTGGCACATTTCCCTGCCTTCTTTGGGGGTTTGACTCAGATGCTTGCCGACTTTCTCTTGTTGGCGGGTATACCAAGGAATACATAGGACAAAATTCTGAATGACATGTGTAGCTTCTATGTAGGAATCTGGCATCGGGCTTACACAATTCACCCAACAGCTCTGCACTTACATTGTTGCCTTGTTTACGTTCCTTATGAGCATTTCTTTTTTGAGTTGATGTCTTTTCTCGAGTCAGTTTGGCCGCGGCTTCGCTCAGCTGTCCTGCGACCTTGGCGAGAGATTTAAGAAGTCCTTTCATCTCTCGAAAGAACTCTTTATTTACTTTAGCCTCTTCTGAAACCGGGTGGTTGTTGTTATCGTTTGTATTTCAACTCTCCCCCAAATGAGCCTCTCTCTTGGGTCTGTAAATGTTCTCATTGAAGATGATTTACCGCCCCCCCCAATATTCTCTCCCCCTTCACTCTTGGGGGGTTTCGTATTCGTTCCTATAAAAGTTCTTATATAAATTATCTGCTACTTTTGTAATATTTTCCAAGACTGCTATCGTCCGCCAGCGTCATTAAATTTTCTAGGATGCGAGATGGGAGCTCATTAATAAACAACTCGTGAACAAAAGGTGCACTGTTTTCCGCTAGATCAAAACCTATTCTTCCCATAACATCTCGAACTCTCACTAAGTAAACTGAAGGGAGTTCTTTTTTTTTTCTTCCTTTTTTGAAAATCTCTCTGACTTGACTTCGCAGATTGGGAGCATAAGTTTCTTCTATAGCAGCAGATAATTTTTGAAATCAATCCCCCCCCCCCCAATGGGAATCTGATAGTCGCTACGATATCATGTGGGAGGACGGAGGCTAATATTCTTACGAGCTCTTTCAGATCGTCTACCCCATTCAATTTAAATAGTTATCGTTGTGTGTAACCAGATCATTATATTCCGTACATACCCTTTTGGTATGGCACCGATCAGGAGACTGGTTCGTGAAGTTTCCACCAAGGAGGGAGAAAGTGTGGGGGTAACATCTTGCTCGTTGTGTGGGTATGCAGGTCCTGACTTCCCTCTCCATCCGAATTCGAATTTCCTTCTCTCCTAATTGGAGATTTGGGAGAAAAGGTCGAGTTTTCGCAGATGCTTTTGGGGTAGTACTTAACTTTCCCCTACCCCTCGCGGTCTTAAATCGGGGGGATCTTTTTTTTAGGGCTAGGCATCTTAACAGTTTCTTCTGTTCTCCAGCATATTTATTTTATTATTATTATTATTAATTTTTTGCCTGTGATATTAGTTGAAAATGGCGCTCTTTTTCAAACGACTAGCGACTTTTAAAATAGCAGGATTCTTCACGCTCTTCGTTATATAATAAAGTTTATGAGAGCTATTGCACCAAGGCACTAAAACTTTGTTTAGTTTTTTTTTTTTTTTCATAATATATGAATCACTTTGCTTGCACTGTTTATTTTTTGGCACTTTTCATTTTCACTATCACTACTGTCCTGGGGTTACCAAAACTATATACAAAGACTGATCTCTATAATGTTAATTGGCCCTATTTAAGAGATTCACCTTGTTATAGCAAATAATAAGATAGTTTATGATTAACAAAACTCTGCTCTGTTTATTTCTAATGTTTATTTCACAGTAATACAAATTAAGTTAATTCACCGTTGTTAAAGAATAAATGTTTTAACTTGAAAGATCAATTTATTATTTTAAATCTGACTCCAATTAAAGTAACAATTTTTGGGCTAACAAGAGTGCCAAACCTGCTATCGCTTTGGCCCCTCAACTCTTAATGACCTCTCTCCCATCGGCGCAGCCGGTGGGGGAAAGAGTCTCATCGGTGACTTTAAAAATATTGAAAAAAGAGTGAAACAGTTACGTAGGCTTTTATCACATGTAAACCAATGACTTTCTTTGTACAAGATTTCTTATAGCTGTGCACCACACATCCGTACGTAAGAGACGGTCATGGTTACACTTACAAATATCCTTTATAATTTTATATAGGGATGAGTTACAGGTTATATATATATATATATAATATAATTATATATATATATATATATATATAATATATATATATATATATAATATATATATATATATATATATATATATATATATATTATATATATTATATATAATATATATATATATATATATATATATGAGCATCGTTATTGAAAAAAGTAATTCCATTACTGTTACTCCGTTACTTTGAAAACATAATCCTGTATCGTTATTCAGTTTCTTTGAAATAAAAGTAAAAGTAACGAAAGTGCTGTTGATCCGTATAACTTATGACTATGACATTAATATTTTTTTTTTTTTTTTTTTTTATTCACAACTCACGGGCGTAGCCCTATTCTAGGAGAGGAACTTCTCTAGATAATTTCTACCTATGATCCGGACTAGGGATGAGCCCAGGTAATTTATGGGTTTGTGTATATTAAATTTACATTATCATTATTATTAATAAAAGTTTTCCTAAAATTTGTTATAATTATTAAATCAAAAATTAATAACACAATGTTACAAAAAAAATATATTTGTTTTGTTTGTTCTGATTTTTTTATTGTTTTTTATTCAGTTTTTTATGCAGATTCCAAATATATTTTTAGTTTTTCTCTAGCATCGACCGTTTTTGTGTTACAACGGCATTAAATAATTATTGGCATCTTATTTTGTATGGTGGTTACCGTTACAATTTTTTTTTCTTCCGATTTTTTTATTGTTTTTTATTCAGTTTTTTATGCAGATTCCAAATATGTTTTTAGTTTTTCTTTAGCATCGACCGTTTTTGTGTTACGAAGGCAGGTAGTATTTATTGGCATCTTCTCATTTTGTATTGTGGTTAAATAATTCCTGCCGTCGTAACACAAAAACGGTCGATGCTAGAGAAAAACTAAAAACATATTTGGAATCTGCATAAAAAACTGAATAAAAACTAAAAAATCAGAAGAAACAAAAAAAATTTTTTTTTTTTTTTTGAACGGTAAACACTATAAAAAATGAGATGCCAATAAGTATTTCCTGCCATCGTAACGCAAAAATGGTAAATACTGGAGAAAAACTAAAAAAATATTTGGAATCTGCATAAAAAACTGAAAAAAAAAAATAAAAAAAATCAGAAGAAACAATTTTTTTTTTCTTTTTTGTAACGGTAACCACCATACAAAATGAGATGCCAATAGATACTTCCTGCTTTCATAACACAAAAACGGTTGATGCTAGATAAAAACTAAAAACATATTTGAAATCTGCATAAAAAACAATAAAAAAAATCAGAAGAAAACAAAAAAAAAAATTTTTTTTGTAATGTTTCCTTAACTTCATTAATGGGATGCCAATAAATAGTTCCTGCCGTCGTAACACAACAAAAACAGTCGATGCCGCGAGAAAAAACTGAAAAACATTATTTGGAATCTATATTTAAAAAACGCCAATCAACCAAATGTTTAATAATAGTATGTTCAATTAATGTTTAATTAATGTTAATAATAGTATTTTGTTAGTATTTATAATTAATATTTATATAAAAATATTTATTTTTATAAAGATATTGTTAAAAGTCAAATATTTTGTGAAAATTTTTTATACAAAGCACACATTTGTAATTTATATATTTATAATTCTATAACTTACCTTACTTATTGTTTAATATTTAATTTATACCTCAAATGTTTTGGTTGAATATGGAAAGTTAAATTTAATTAAATAAAATGTTATAATAATTGTTAACTCCACCAAATCGATTATTAAAACGAGGTGGGGGCTTAAATTTAGCAGAGTAGGATGTAATGGTGACTCCATTCCTGTCTCTTTTGGTATAACTATTATAATATTATAAAGAATACCAGAAGATCCAAGTTCGTATTTTATTATATTAATAATTGAATGTTCCAACATTGGAAACTAGAAAGTTATTATTGTAATCTTATATCTTCTTTCTTTTAGTTTTGTTATACTGTTTTACTGAACATATTATAATTAAAATTAACCTTAAAATTTATAAGTTGCCCAAACCGTATTATTATAATCCAGTGGGCATTTCTAATTAATCATACGAAGGAAGAAACCTTGATCCTGTTTCTAAGGTTAGTGAATAATATAAATTATAAATTAGTATATGGAATTAATATTATTGAGGAAAACGTTATAATTCAGACTCTCATTATAGTGTTTAATGTGCCATAATGTGTTAATTATAGGATATCCTCTGCAACCAATTGGATAAAAAAAAACAACAATAAACCCCTTATGGAGAACTATTACTTCCTAGGGGTAAGTGTGCAATCAGTGTTAATTTAATAAGTTAATAAATACAAAGTAAAATACATATAAATATAATAAAATAAATCAGTGAAATAGGAATATATAAGTTACTTACCTTAAATATTCCAGGTCCCAAAGCTTGGTCTGAAATTCCATAGGTTGGACTGAAATCCCAGAGCTTGGTCTAAAAATTCCATAGGTTGGGCTGGAATCCCAGAGTTTGGTCGGGAATTCCAAAGTTTGGTTAGAAATTCCATAGATTGGGCTGGAATTCCAAAACTTGGTTGGAAATTCAGAGCTTGTTCTGAATTTCGGAGCTGTCTTTACAATTCTTCTGAAATGAATATTATATTAATATAAAAGTCCAAATTAAATATGTCAGTGATTCAAGAGTAAACAAACATTGATACCTTTCTTAATTTCTTCATATGTGAAGACATACCTCATACTCCAAAGCTAAGTTATTATAGATTCCTGTAAAATAAATTATAATAATTATTAAGTATGAATCTGAAAAAGCAATTATTATTATTATTAAATAAACCCTCAACCCAAACGATTACCCTGTTCGATTTTCCCTTATGTTCAAATGATTAATCCGAACCTATTTCTCAATCTTTATCATACATTAAAATTAAGCTAAAATCAAACCCTTGAGGTGACTTCCTATATATATTATCGTACACAATATAGCGTAAAGTAAAGTCTTTTGAGTTTTTTCCTATATATATACCTATATCACTAACACATATGTATATAATATATTAATATATATAATATATAATAAATATATACATAATTATATATATTATAATATATATAATATAAATATATATATATATAATATATAATATATATATATAAAATTATATATAATATATATAATATATAATATATATTATATATATATTATTTTATCAATAATTTCGATACGTTTCTTATGTAGTTAAATAAAACCATACTTAAATTCTGTCTGTTTTTCAACACCCCCTTGAGTTTGTTTTTTTGTTTTCTTAACTTAAATATAAATGTGAGTGAATCTCCGAGATGTGGGCGAGTTGTTGAGCACATTTTCAGGGTTCCTGCGATGATAAGACCCTCCTTAGGAGATATACACCTAATACTCTTCCAGTAACTGATTGATGCCAGTTTTCCTTGTTCTTGAAGATGGAGACTGTGGCTATTAAATCCTAAAAGGTAACCGCCATTCAGTATCTCCCATTTATAACCATTTATAAGATTGTACTCAGAACATTAACATTTAATTCTTAGGTCTCAATGTATTGATTTTCTACGGAGGCTTTGGAAACTGATTGTTTTAGTCACCGCAAAACATAAGAAAAAGTTATTCTGGACGCCCGAACAGGGACTCTGTTCTCTGTTCAGCGTCTCGCCAGTACTGTTATGGTAGGGCCCCTAGAAATGCAATTAGATGTGGATTCTAGGTAAGCTAACAATTTGGTTTTGTTATTAAGGTTTGCTTTTTATCAAAAAATAGAGATTTGTAAATAAAAAATTGAATTAGGACCTGTAATTAATGTAGTTTTTGTAAATATAATGTGAATTACAAATTAAAGTAATTGTTGTCCAATATAAGATAAGCAAGGATTAAATTAAATAGTTATTAAAATAAAAAAAATAAAACATGATAGGTTATATATAAAAAAAAAAGGGGGAAGATTTGGTAAATAAGTAAAATATATATATTATATAATATATATATATAACTCATATTAATATATAATACATATATATAATATATCATAAATATATATATATATATATAAAATAGTAATATAATATATATATATATATATAATATATATGATATATATATATATATTATGTGTGTATATATAGTTATGTACGTAAACAGGGTGAGTGCGTATATATGTGCGCATAAGTGCGTGCGAACGTCGTGTAAAAAAGTATAAGTAGTCTATAAAATAGTCTATTAGAGCTAAAAATATAAAATGGAAAATGAGAAAAATGAAATGAATTGACTAGAAAATGACGTGGGAAATGGCTAGGAAATTGGAAAAATTGTATGCTTAGCAATAAAAAAAATAATAACCAAATATAATTTTTATTTTACTTAAAAAAGAAGTCCATAAAAACGATTGAAAATTAAAATATTTACAATAAAAAAATCAGAATAAAAAATTTCAATAAGTTTCTTAATATATTCTGTATTGATGTCACAATAAGCGAACCAACATGGCGTTGATAGAGCTGGATGGAGCTCACTTGCTGTCTGGACTTCATATAAATTTTGTTGTGCTAAAATTATTTTGTTGGATTGTTAAAGAAACTTTGAAATATTTTAACATAAGTTATTTATAAAACTTTGATTTTGAGTCTGTAAATATTTTCAATTAACGTTATAAACGTGATAAACGTCTTTGGTTTTGTTTTGTAATTATTTATTGGTGCTGAAAGGTAACGAATTATTTGATCGTACTTGATTGAATTTTTCTGTAAGTTGAAGAAATTTAACTTTGTCTTAAAGCAAGGGATTGGTTTAAAACCATTTTGTAAATTAATAGTTTATAGTTATTTACGTTGGCAGTTGGTAATTTTATGCCGGTTATATATGTTTATGGAAATTATAGGTAGCCTATATATGGCCATTTTGTATTATTTTAGTAAAACTGGTTAATAGTACTGCCAATGACTGATAACTTATGTTGCAGTAGCAAATAAAATGGATTGAATTGCCTTAGCATTTGAGAACAAATATTTTTGGAATTCGATATTAACTTTTAAGTCAGTGATTTGATTAACAGTTAATCTTTTTGGACAGTTAACATTTATTTATTGTGCCATAGCAACTAATTAGTAATTATAATAGCCATAGCATTTGGGAACATTTTGATTTGTTTAAGTTGACAGTTGATGAGTACCTTAACAATACTGACAGCATTTTGAAGTAAACTTTTTAGATAGTTAAAACTTTTTGTTGATGTAAAGGCAAAAGTACCTGAATGAGATTATTATTATTAAAACTGTCATTAAGTATCGGATAGTTTTCATATGTGAATTTAGTTGATATTTGTAAATATTTATTACGGTTTAAATTAGATATTAAATTTTAATAAACAAATAAATCAGAATTTCTTTTATTTTATAAACATTTTGTGTCTTGAGTTTAAGTATTGAAATTTATTAAACCAGAATTATTGATAGAAGATTACAAGAAATATACTGAAGGTTAAATAGCGACAGTTACTGTTTGACCAGTTTAAATATTGATGGTTATTTTTGAATAATTGTCAGTGACTATTTATGGTAAAGTAAAGATTAACAGTTGTAGCAGTAGTTACTTCGTATTAATAAAAAAAGACGACGGTTGTTGAAACAATTGTTACTTGACAGTTTAGATGACAGTTGATTATATTTGAAAGAGTTTAGCGAGTCGTGGAGTTGAAGGATCTTCAGGTTGGAATCATTTTAGAAACTTTTTACAGTTATTAGTTTTCAACTTTGAAATTATTTTATAATTATTAGTTTTCAGCTTCGAAATTATTTTATAATTATTAGTTTTCAACTTCAAATTTATTTTATAATTATCAGTTTTCAACTTCAAATTTATTTTATAATTATTAGTTTTCAACTTCGAATTTATTCTACAGTTATTAGTTGTTAATTTCAAATTTATTTTACAGCTACTGGGTTTTAACTTCGAAGTTAGTTTGTAGTTATTAGCTTTTAAGCTTTGAATTTATTTTACAAGTGGTAATTTTCAGCTTTGAATTTATTTAACAGTTGTTGGTTTTCGACTTTGACTTTAGTTTAAGAGACACCTGCTTGGAGTTTTAGCTTTCAACTTTGGAAGCATTTATGGAGACTTAACTTCCTGTTTTCAACATTTATTTACATTTAATGATTGGACTCTGAAATATTTTAGAAACTCAAGAGTGATTGAAACTTTTGAGTTGATTTTTGGATTGTTTTAGAGTTTGTTGGGATTTAGCCGAAGCTTATTTAAGTTCGTTTGAACTTGTTTGCGTATTCATTCGATATTGGTACAGATCTAGTTTAAGATTTTCAGATTCATTCAAGATTTTAGGGATTTACTTGAGACTTTTTACAAGGTTAGCGAACATTAATTGTTGTTAAAGTGGAAACTTTATGAAGAACTTTAATGAGAAATTGGTATATTTTTTAGAATTTTTATACATTTAGAATAAGTTAGCAATAATAAGAACTACGGTTGGATTTTCCTTGAAGTAATTATGTGAAGTTTTTGGAAGGTTCAAAAGATTTTTGTTTACTTTAATCGAAACATAATTAGAAGTATTTTTAAATCATACTTTTAGTATAAGTAATATGATTAAGATTTGACTGTTGTAGGTTTACGTTAGAAGGCTCTTTAGTACATTTTTGAATTTACTTGATTTGCGATTGATTTAACAACTTTTGAGTAAGGTGTGTTGTCTTTCAGACTCGAGCAATAGAATTTAATATTGATATTAATATACTAAATTGGAGTATGAATCGCATTAGCATTGTATTGCCAAATTTCAGCTCAGCAATACAAATTATTTTTGTTAATTAAATAGAAAGCCATTAAAGTAAATGATTTTTTTGAAACAAATTAGTGACATTCCAGGAATTGGGTTTTTAGAATTTCAGACTGATTTTGGAGTAATTTATATTAGTAGTCTGGAAATAATAGTTAAGAGTACTTGCATTAGCAGAGGATTTAATTAAATTATATATTTTATTGACCAGCGTGCATTAATTGTGACTAACTATTAGTAGTTGGTCATTGAGAATTGGAAAAGGTGGTTAGATTAATTATATTTCAACATTTTAAGGAATTTGATTGTGTTAAAACGTTTCATTTAATCAGAAGTCCGGCTTATGTTGAGTTGGGTTTCTGGTTGAGATCTGTAATTGGCTAAAGGAACTACAAGGATAACTAACTACTAGGATAAGCATAACAAAACGAATCGATTTTATTCAGTATAGTAATTTGATTAATGAGGGTTACGTAATAAGACACTTTATATTGTATTTTAGCTTTATTAAATTAAAATAAATTATCAGTGATAGATTATTTGAACGGTAAGATAAGCACAACGCTCTGATCATTTCTGTATTAGAACTGCTATACATTTACGTGTGTATTAAAATAAGCTTTTTTCTTTACTCGACGGAAGTTTTGTCTATTAGTGGTGCAAGTCTGACAGTAGGGGTAATTTGAGGCCAGTCTATTGCACTACGACACTGTGACATCGCTCACAATCATCTTCTCATCGCTTGAAAAAATCACTTTCAACCTTAAGACATCTGAGTAGTTATTCTGTTAAATTTTTGCAATGTCCCATAGTTCAGATAAGGAATCCGAAAAATCTCTTCGAGATACTATGACTATGACTGACCCTGATCCTTTGGTGAGTGATAATCACTAGGGAACAATAAAAAAACAGTATAGGGTGGAAGAAATAACCACCGAAATTGCCAGTGCTATTGCATTGGATCCATATGATATGGCTGTCCAATCCCAAGAGGAAGAGACAAGTCAAGGTGAAGATAGTGAGAAAGAAAAGGAAATAGACTTAGATAACCTGAATCAGTTAACTTCCATTCCTACCCTATCCAAATATATTGTCAAATTTAACGAAGAAAAGAAATTAATAGAATGCATAAGAAAACAACATGACAGATATCATGATTATGATGATTATGATTCCTATTCTCGTGAGAGAGATCAGATGTACAAGAGAATGACTGATTCTTCCAAATTAATTCTTCCTAAGTCATCATTGAATTCCCTGAAAACACCCCAGAAGAAAACAACTTATTTAGAAAATACGTCTTTTGATAAGGATGAAATCAAAAGAATTTCGTTTCCTAAAAAAGCTAGAAACTTGCTAACGAGAGATCAAGTAGTCATATCACGTCCCTCTTTTTTTTTTTTTTTTTTTTTTTTTTTTTACAGTTGTCACCACCACTCACGGGCAGAGCCCTATTCAGGGAGGGGGTGTTACACGCCAAAATTGCATCCGCTAGCGCAAAATTACGCAAGATGAGCACAAGACGCAGGCTTTAAAGTAAGGGAGATTAAATTCAGCAGGAAACACAGAAGATGGAAGAGAGTTCCAACAGAACAGAGGTGGCAGGAAAGAAGGAAAGCACGCAGCGAACTAGCCTGGAGTTAACCAAATATCTACACAAAACTCGTGAGCAGAAACAGCACCCAGCACCCCTTGTGCTACGAGGGCGTCGTAAAGGTGGTGGTACGCGAGTTGGTAATTTCCCTCGAACACCTGCCGCTTGCGATACCTATAGAAAAGAGATAAAACACAACGTCTTTCGCAAAGATAGAGGTTAAGTGAAGTGGAAGTGTCGAACAGTTTATAAGCCTTTTGCTTTTTGACTCGACCCCTGTCCAGAAGCCGGGTGAAAACCAGAGCCCCCCCAGATATGAGAACAGTACTCCATAACAAGGGCGGATGAGAGAAGAACCTTGTATAACTGGAGTAACTGAGAGGGAAAAATAGTCTCGCAGTCTAAACGAACTCCCAGTTTCTTTGAGGCCCGCCCAGCCAACCGTTGTGATGGAGGTTTCCAAGACAATTTTTTTTGTTTATGTTGAGGCCAAGGATGTTTATATTGTTAACAGGAGAAGAACGAGAGAACCGTCGAAAGAGATAGGAAGAGTTAGAAGGTGTTTAGAGAGGGAGATTTGTAGAAGTTGAGTTTTTTAAAAGAAATTAAATTTCACAAGGTTGAGACGACCAATCTGATTTCATCCAGATCAGCGATAATAGAATCGGAAAGATTGAGACGAGGGAAATTTCTAGAAGTAAAAGAAGAAAAGAGGGTGCAGAATTGAAATGAGTTGAAGAATGAAGGTCGAGTCATCGGCATAATGAGTGGATAGAGTTTAGAGGTGCAGGTGAGAAATCATTATGAAAAGTAGGAATAGATAGGAATAAGACAGAACCCTGAGGAACTCCAATTAAAATTGACAGAAAAAGAAGAAGTTGCTCCTATCATCCATAGCCCGATATTGAGCGACTTTACAAGAAGCTAGACATCATAGTAAGCAAAGAAAGGGAAGGAACCCAAGGAGGGGGCTTGGAGAGCAGTGACCTGCCAAACCCGGTCAAATGCTTTGATAATGTCAAGCGCCACCACGCAAGTCTCCCGCAGTTTGTCGGTAAACCATAAATCTGTTAAATGGAAAGTAAAGCCCGTAGACCTTGAACGCCGAAAGCCCATACTGAAACGATCGGAAAGAAGAGAAGAAGATTCCAGAGAAGAAGTGAAGTGGAGAGTTGAGAAGGGGATTCCAAAGATCTTAGATAGAATAACAAAAGTGAGAGCTATCGGGCGATAGTTAGAGGCATAGAGCGGCTTCCTTTTTCGGATAGGTTGGGGACATGGCCGTGCTTCCAACACTGAGGGAAAGTGTTAGTATTGAGACATAGAGAATATAGTTGAACGAGGGTGGAGTTCAGCACGTAAGCACATTCCCTCAAAACTCGGGGATCGAATTAAGTATGGCCACCCTACTTCCTAACGTTCATAGATTTCAGGAGCCTATGCACCCGATCAATGTAATCACAGCAAAGACATAGGACAACCTGAGAGGAGAAGAAGGAGGAGGAGAAATGCCGAATCGTCCAGGGTTGAGTTTAGAGGAAAATAGAGGCCGAAGAGATTGGCCTTTCAAGTAGGAGTATTAGCGACAGAATCATCAGATCGAATTAAGAGGAGGAAAGGCAGATTTCAGTTTTTGTTGGAGATGTTTTTGGCAAGAGGCCAGAAGTATTTGTTAGTAGGAGAACCAAGAGGTTAGCGCACTTTCCTTTAGTGAAAGCGCGCTGTGGCTCGTCGAGTAGAATCCCTTCAACGATTTTTTCTGCTGAAGGAAAATTAATTAGTATAACCATGCCAACTGAGAATTTTTCCACTCCGATACGCGCTGTCTCTAGCCTGAATGGCCAGAGAACAAGCACGATCGAGACATGGATTATGAGGAGAGAAGGATTAGTCGAAGAAGGAATGAACTCGCTCATCCCTCAACGAATCAACAGCTCCCACCTTATCGCAGAAGTCGAAGCGTCACCAGATTAAAAGCAGTCATTCCAATTATAGTTAGCCGAAAAAGCAACGCAAAGCCCCCCAATCGACTCCGATCAAAGTGGCAGAAAAAAAACGCGTAGGGCAGGATGGACTGTTGAAGAGAAATGTATTAAAATTAAAGAAAAGATATAAGGTTGTTGTCAAGATTTACCAATAGGAGGCGAAGGGTGGTGTATTTATAGAGAGAAGGATAGTGGTGAAACATAGGTCAAGTGTGTTCAAGAATTGGTTGGGAACATCCGGAATGTTTGTGGGTTCTTTGGTTAGTTTGCTCCAATCGTTGGGAAATGCTGAAATAATCCGGCCTCCTCCCCACCTAAATCGGTATGAGAGGACCCCAACCATTCAGTGTTGTGTACATGGAAATCCCCTAAATAGAGGACCTCAGTATTTGGATGAGAAGATATAACAGTCCCTCGTGAGAAGTAGTAAGATATTCAAAGAAGGAGTGAAAATCTGTTCTATTAGGAGAACAGTAGCAGAAGCACAAGATTATTGTAGTAGAAGGAAGAAAGATTTTGAGCCACAGGCTTAAGCCTATTAAGCCCAAAGAGGATTCATATCCCAGATCTGATGATGTCCCACATCCCGATAAGCCAGTATTAAGGCATAAAGAGGATAGGGAACGTCTATTATCCCCTATTAGAGGAGAAAACTCCCGTACTGAATTTCTTCCCCGTAACTCATCAATCCCAGTCTACCCAGTCTAATTTGTACCAGGATAATGCAACCCAGACTCAAAGTAGACTATTATTGCAACCACCGCCTCAAGAGTCTTTCGACAACGACAAAATCCTTTGGAAGAGGCGATGTGTACAGAACCTAGAATAAAACAGCGCCTGGACTTACTAGAAGAAGCCATAGTTCTACTAACTCAACTAGTCAAAAATTCCCAGAAACTAAAGGTGGTTGACCCAGGCAAATTTAAATACGAAGCCGACCAAGATTTATTAATATACTTGGGAGACTTCGAAGCCTATTGTAGTCTTCATTACCCCAATGGCCCTCATCAATGATTAAGATTACTCGGCAGACAACTTGATTGAAGTTTCCTTCAGTTGTTTAAGCTAATCACCAAATATCACGTTTGATTACATACTTTTCTGTAAGATACACCCTTGTTGATTGGTTTCATAACGAAGAAAAAAGGAATACCAGTTACAAGCATATCATTCGGCTCGTTTAGAGAAAAAAGAGAGTATTCGAATGTTTGCCCTTCATTTAGAATGGTTTGCCCAACCTGCATACCAAGGACTGGATATGCGTGAGCACAGTTCACTTCGGACAGCATTCCTATGTAGTCTTCCCCCGTATATAGAAAAGAGTGTCCGTAAGTACATAAAGATGAAAGAACTGGACGGCATTGGCAGAATCCCTTTGGAAAAAATCGTGGGATAAAAAAAATCGTGGACCATAATGATAAACCCATTCATCACAAACGAACTGAGAAACCCAAAAAGGATGATCTCAATGAAACCACCGAGTCCGTTATAAGAATTGAAACATTGGCTCCTAGTTGGGTGGATGCCGTCAAGAACAAAACTACCTCCATCCCTAGACAAAGACGGTTCACGAATGATAATCGTCTGTCTCATCAAAAACCCAGTAGTCCTGATCGATCTGGCAGTCGCTACGACCGTAATAATCGTCGTAGTCCTCCAAATCGAACTTCAGGTAGTCGATACTACCAAGATAACCGCCGAAGCTTTTCCTCAAACAACTATTCACAAGCTCGTACGACTGTTCCCCGTCGAGTCATGGAAGAAAAGAATAAAAAACCCTTTGAATATTGCAAAATACCAGGTCATCAAATGCGTGATTGCTATAGGTATCTTGGTGTTTGCAGTTATTGCAAGAAAAAGGGCCATGTAAAAGCCGAGTGTCGTTCTCGTAGACCACCATCTCGGTCCCCTCCGAACACTAGTCCAATAAAATGTCCCTTTTGTCGTGGTCCTCATTCTGGGATGAAATGCTTAAATAGAGCTCCTCCAAAACAAGACCGAAATCCGCCAGAATCTTTACAAAGATCCCCGAGAGGTTACCTGTCTGGTGCAATCAAAAGAGTATCCTCTACTAAAAACCCTAATGCCCAGCAAGAGGTCCAACAATACCAGTCTACCAATAAGGATATTACCAATATGGATAGAACCTCCCTTCCACCTCGAAAATATATAGACCTTTGTGACTATTGTCACAGGTCACATTTCGAAGGCCGTTGCAGAGGAGCTGAAGAATCTCATGCAGAAACGTTAAACACTTGGTCTCCCCGGACTTGAGTCACCTGGTGGAGAAGAACCCTGTGAATGACTCGGTCACTGACGCCCAGAGTGCGAGTATTACTAGTCAAAATAAAAAGACTACAGAATCACCCCCAGAGCAGAAAGATAAATCCTGATTGGAACACATACATTATGAGTATTCCCCTACATTATCTATGATCATTACTGTCGGATTTAGCCTCAATAGTTCCGGGTTTTATGGTTGTATGGTGGATAGCGGAGCCGGAGTGAGCTTAATTGACATTAGTTTAATCAATAACAATTTAAAAAATGTAATTATAAAACCCTCTTCAGAAATAGGAATAAAAACCATTAGTGGTTTAGATTCTACTTACTCAGTCCCCATAGACTCATATGTTGAAATGCCTTTATATTTTCCTGACAATCTTTTTATAACTATACCGGTTATTTTCTTGGTAGTACCTGGGGAAATTATATCGGCACCAGTAGTTTTGGGAGCCGATGCCCTAAAGAATAATAATTTACTCCCAAATCTCACAACTGGGGAGCTAATGCACAGAACAAATGATAGAATATTCCTGATTGCCAAAGATATTAGTTTATCCCTTCCATTTTATTATTGTATTAATGTTCATTCTATTAGTATCCCACCTTTTTCATGCAAATTGGCACAAGTAAAGAGTCTTTCCGAAGTTCCCTTAGATATAGTGGGGTTTGAAGGAACCATCACAAATGTTATTCCAGTTTCAGGGATTTTAAATTTGCATACCCCCGGTACTGTTGCTCTCATGAACCCTTCAGATAAGGTTCAGTATCTTAGGAAAAATACTGTCCTGGGTCAAGCCTTTCCCCTCCAGGAAGAAGAGTTATCTTCAATAAAAATAAGTACAGTACATAATAGTCTTTCTCAATCTAACTCTAATATAGAAAGATGGACCCCAGAAAAGTTAATGGAAGACTTTTGTTTCACCAATATTCCTATTAGTGAATCGCAGAAACAAAGTCTTATAGAAGTCCTTTTAAGACACCAACCAGCGTTAAATTTTGGAGACCATGACGTGGGGGTGGCCACCAACATCACTCACGCTATTGAGTTGGAAAGTCCTCGTTCCGTCCGTTTGCCTGTTTGTAGATTTCAAGGGCCCCTTGCCTAGGAAATCGAACAACAGTGTAAGGAATTACTCTAGTAGGATATTATACGACCGAGTAAATCCCCATACCGCCCCGGTAGTGCCTGTGAGGAAAGCCGATGGAAAGTTGCGTTTATGTATAGATTATCACAAACTTAACAATGTAACAAAAACAGATTCATTCCCTTTACCTAATCTCATCGATATGATTTATAACATGTATGGGAACACCTATTTCACCACGATAGATGTGGTCCATGGATATTACCAGGTTGCAATGGAACCTGATAGTTTGGAAAAGACAGCCTTCTCTACCCCCTTTGCCCAGTATGAGTACCTAAAGATGCCTTTTGGGGTAAAGAACAGACCAGCTAGCTTTCAGCGGGGTATGATGTTTGCGCTGACAGGATTACCATGGTCTGAGGGGATGGTTTATCTCGATGATATTATACTCAGTAAAACAGTTGAAGATCACTTAATCACCCTGGATCAAGTCCTTTCAGCCCTTGAAGATAATGGTTATAAAATAAAACCCCGCAAAACACCTGTGTCACACTCAAGTTGAGTTTTTAGGTCATCAAATATCCCAGAAGGGTATCCTCCCGCTCCAGAAAAACATAAATGGAGCTTTAGATTTTCCTATCCCTACTACTGTTAAACACCTCCGACAATTTTTGGGGATGATAAATTTCTATAGAAGACACATCCCAAATTGTTCCCAAATAAGTAAACCCCTTTCCAGTCAGACAGGAGGTAAAAACATTAAATGGACCCCTGAATGTCAGCAAGTGTTTTAAGAATTAAAGAGAGCACTGGTTAACCCTCGGTTGTTAGGGTTTCCTGATTATCATCCTAACGATTCCCCCCTTGAGTTACACGTGGATGCCTCTGATTTTTGGGCAGGAGCATGTCTTTCTCAAGTACAGAATCAAGAACGGAGACCAATCGCCTTTATTTCGATGAATTTCAATGAAGCCCAAAGAAACCATGGGGTCATCGACAAAGAGCTTACTGCTTTAAGATAGGCGGTTAAATCCCTAAGACCTTTTCTTCACGGAGTAAAGTTTGTTAATCTTTACCGACCACTTGCCCCTCATTTACCTCCAAAATATGAGCCTCGTCGATGGGAGGTTAGCTCGTACTATGGAGGAACTGGATGAGTATGATTTTGAGATCCGATACATTGCAGGAAACAAAAACGTGGTTGTGGATGCCCTTTCCCATTCTCCAATTCCGGATGATTCAAATTTACCTTCCGTTTCCTCTTCTCCCGAATGTATACCTGATGGATATTTCCCGATTGAAATCACATAAGGAGGAGACTCGTTGTATAAGTGTTTCGCCTTTTTTTCTTTATGGATCGGTAGACCGACATGTGGAATTAAGAGAAATTTTAACCAAAGAATTACAGAAACACCTGCAAAAGTATTACTTACAAGGCAAGGCAAGCAAATAAATAAGAAATTGAGGCTTTTGCAACTTCCAGGGCAGTTACCCATCCCAGAGGTCATCACTGCCTTCACTAACCTTTTCAAAACCCCTGTCCACATATATTATAGTAATAATCATCCAATAGTGTACAGAAATGAGTATGGAAATGAAATATGTTGTTTGAGTTGTCTCATTGGCATTCATTATAACTACCTCATGCCCACTACAGTAAGCACAAATTAAATCTCACAAAAACTGGTAACCACATACAAGAAGTAGGGGCCCAGTGAGAGAATTTCCCAATGTAATGACAAAACCTCTAGAACATATTAAACAACGAAGATTATCCAGTTTTCTTTAAAATTAATAATTTTCTGTAAAAGTACTATGAAATAATAAATCTTACTTATATCTTTATTTTCCTTACCAAATAATAAGACAGATAACAAATAGCATGCCTGTCAATCAAAAATAAGTAATCACAAAAAATATTAAAAATATTTTAATAGTTGTAGTTATACATTATAATATATTTATAATCATATAATGATATCATGATAAAGATAAATAAAACAAAAGCTTTACCCTGTTACCCTTTACCTTGTAAAAGAAAAACTCCCATTTTGACCCTTTAAATATTTAATACTCATGAAATAAGACTCTTTAAAAATCTTTAAAAATCTATTGATTTCTTTCTTTTTCTCAAATAATGAATCTATCTAGTGTTTTTCTTTCTTGATCCTTAAATAAATATTTAAGTCACTTTCTACTTTAAATTATACCCCTTAAATATTACGTATTTGATATCCATAACAAGAATCGTTTATCAAATCAAGTGTATATAAGTATTTTCACATATATATGTTTCATATGTATGGGTATAAGCATATATAAGTACACCCTGATATATATAGATATACATAAGTACACCCTGATATATATAGATATATATGAGTACACCCTAATATATGTAAGCACATATAAGGGTACCCTGAAATTATATATAATATATATATATATTAATATATATAATATATATATATATATATAGTATATATTTATAATATATATAATATATATATATTCAATATAAATTACTATATAACATATATATATATATATATTCTAGTTAGGACTCTAGGATAAAGAATAATCATGTACTTATGAACTTAAAAATCTTTTTTGCAGGTTTATATTTATGAGGTCATTTCAATCTTACTAAACATCCTATATAACAACAGAGATTCTGACTGTGCTCACAAATCGTTCCTCATTTTAAATAGATTCTTTCCCTGAATTGTTTGTATTCAGACTTAAATTAAAAATGGTTCGAGATAATAAAGGAAGAGCGAGCAACTGATAGAAGGCTTTTCTTTATTGCCAATCAACCCAATGTTTAATAGTAATATTTATATTAGTAATTATAATTAGTCAAGTCAAATAATTTATGAAAAATTTCTATACAAAGAATACATTTGTAGTTTATATATTTATAATTCTATAACCTACCTTACTTATTTGTTTTGTTCAATATTTAATTTATACCTCAGAAATTTTGGTTGAATATGGAAAGTTAAATTTAATTAAATAAAATGTTATAATAATTGTTAACTCACACAAACGATATTAAAACGATTGGGGGCTTAAAATTACAGGATAGGAGTAATGGTGATAATTTCAGGTCGCTATAATTAATAATGTCTGGCGTTTGAATGTAATCGTATTATTATATTAATTAACTCATTTCCTTGCAGGAATATTACCATATTATTTAATCTTATATCTTCTTTCGTTTAGTTTTGTTATACTGTTTTACTGAACATATTATAATTAAAATTAACCTTAAAATTTACAAGTTGCCCAAGCCGTATTATTATAATCCAGTGGGCATTTCTGATTAATCATACGAAGGAAGAAACCTTGATCCTGTTTCTAAGGTTAGTGAAAAATATAAATTATAAATTAGTATATGGAATTAATATTATTGAGGAAAACGTTGTAATTCAGACTATCTCATTATAGTATTTAATGTGCCATAATGTGTTAATTATAGGATATCCTCTGCAACCAATTGGATAAAAAAACAACAACAATAAATCCCTTATGGAGAACTATTACTTCCTAGGGGTAAGTGTGCAATCAGTGTTAATTTAATAAGTTAATAAATACAAAGTGAAATACGTATACATATAATAAAAAAATCAGTGAAATAGGAATATATAAGTTACTTACCTTAAATATTCCAGGTCCCAAAGCTTGGTCTAAAATTCCATAGGTTGGACTGAAATCCCAGAGCTTGGTCTAAAAATTCCATAGGTTGGGCTGGAATCCCAGAGTTTGGTCGGGAATTCCAAAGTTTGGTTAGAAATTCCATAGATTGGGCTGGAATTCCAAAACTTGGTTGGAAATTCAGAGCTTGTTCTGAATTTCGGAGCTGTCTTTACAATTCTTCTGAAATGAATATTATATAATATGAAAGTCCAAATTAAATATGTCAGTAATTCAAGAGTAAACAAACATTGATACCTTTCTTAATTTCTTCATACATGAAGACATACCTCATACTCCAAAGCTAAGTTATTATAGATTCCTGTAAAATAAATTATAATAATTATTAAGTACGAATCTGAAAAAGCAATTATTATTATTATTAAATAAACCCTCAACCCAAACAATTACCCTGTTCGATTTTCTGTTATGTTCAAATGATTAATCCGAACCTATTTCTCAATCTTTATCATACATTAAAATTAAGCTAAAATCAAACCCTTGAGGTGACTTCCTATATATATTATCTACATATAAGCTAAAGTCAAACCCTTGAGGTGACTTCCTATATATATATTATTTACATAATTTCGATGCGTTTCTTACGTAGTTAAATAAAACCATACTTAAATTCCGTTTTTTTTTCAACACCCCTTTTTTTTTTTTTTTTTCTTAACTTAAATATAAATGTGAGAGAATCTCCGAGATGTGGGCGAGTTGTTGAGTTTCATGTGATGATAAGACCCTCCTTAGAGATAGTACACCTAATACTTTCCATGCTGAATTATGCCAGGTTTCCTGTCATGAAGAGGAGACTGTGGCTATTAAATCCTAAAAGGTAACCGCCATTCAGTATCAACCATTTATAAGATTGTACTCAGAACATTAACTTTTAATATTTTAGGTCTTAATGTATGATTTTTCTACCAGAGGCTGGAACTGATTGTTTTAGTCTCGGCAACATATTATAATATAATATATATAATATAATTATATATATTATATAATATATATATATATATATATATATATATATATATATATATATATATAATATATATTATACTACTTAATTAGGATTAACATAAACAGCAACATTGCTTGAAGAATACCCACTTCTTATTTGATTTTTATTATTTTATTTTACTTCAATTTCTCCGTTTAAATTTTATAAATATATAAAATGAAATTTAAGCACTTTTAAGATACAGTGGTTTAGTAAAAAATTTATTACAATCTTATTTTTGAAAATAATTTAAAGTTTTATGATAATAAATATGTGATACCTGATTAGTATTTATTTTTTAACTGAAAGCCGGAAGTTGTAAATGTTGCAAAACAACATTTTGCACAATCCAGTTTATAATGTTTGAGACATCAAATCTATGGTTTCCAGGATCGGTTAGACCGTTTTTAAGGTCTGGAAGACCGACTTTGGAGGTTTTCAGCCTGAACTCAAAGGTTTAGACCACCAAAAGGGGCTTTTTGGTTCCTGGAAAGTTTTAAATGATCGAGAGATCATTTTTGATGATTCCAATCGATTTATCGTAATCGTTTACCCCCAAATCGACGTTTAAAATGTCTTTTTATGTGCTCTGGTTGAGTTATTACATTGAAAAACAATATCGATATATCGCTGTAGTAAGGGACAAATAGCTTGTTAAAATTCTGTATATATATATATATATATATATATATATAATATATATAATATAATAGAAACTATATTTATATAATATATATATATATATATTATATATATATATATATAGTGCTGTTACATAAAAATAAAAAAAACACTTCAGTTTTTTACCTATAACTATTAAACTATTTTACATATCAGACTTTTACAATAATTTCTTATAATGGCTAGGCCTAGGCTATATATCCCAGGAAAATTTATTTCTTTTGCTTTAATACTTCTATAATTATTTAGACAAAAAAAAAAAAAACCATTGCAAACAAAAAACAAAACAAATGTATCATAAAAAAAAAACACCTCCAAAGCCCTTCCTAGAGTGACAATATGTCATCATATGTCAGTTAAATCATTTTTAAACATATAAAAGGAAAAAAATTATTAAAAAAAAAGTAAAAAAAAAATATAATTATGAAATTAAAATAAAAATAAAATTTTTTATACCTTAATGTTTTATGATTTGTGATTATGCAAGCTGGTGTTGCTATCAGGGAAAATTTTTTGGCTGAATTACCCCCCCCTCCCTCCCTCCCTCCTTGAATGGATTTGCATCTTACACCCCCTCATTGAATAGGTTTAAATCCTCTATACCCCTTCCTTGAATATAACGAAGGGTAAGCGGCCCACGTAAAACGCGAATTGATGCATTCTAAAACTGCAAAGGTTGAAACGACTTGGTCGGCAATAGCGGGAATCGACTCGGCATACCTCAAAACATACTAGTCAACACCAAACTCAGCTCTGTAGCTCCAGAAAAAAAAAAGTCTGCATAGTGCATTAGAAAAGGGGTTAGCGTACATCTAATACTAAAACCATCGGAGGAGCTGCGTATTTCATAAACCATCGAGCAATCGATCCAGCCATATCTGATTATATACTTAATCGATACATAATCAGTATATTCTGTGACATTACGATTATACCATGTAAGAAGCATTCAGAAAAAGGGGTGGCGCGTACTAAACCATGAGCGATAGGAGTGCCACAATGCCGTTATAAACCACAGCAATTGACTCCCTATACCTTAAAACATAAAATTTCATGAAATTTGTTGTGAAATGAGATCTAGGATGATGGGACCATGCATAAGGAATGAATCAAATACATAATAAGTTATAAATATTTTAATGCATGAACTTGTAAAGATACGCAAAAATGAAACGTAAAGAAATTTCAAAGATGGTTATGAATAAACTTATTCAAGAGCGTTTCCAATCCTTCATGCATTTCTGAAAATTGTAAACAATTTTGCATTCATATCTCGATGCGGGTTAGATGTGAGATGATGGATGCACCAGAATAAAAATTTTTTTACTGTTACTCTAGGACACTTCACATCATATTTACTGAGATAGTGTTTTTTTTTTCTTTTTCAGACAAAATTGTCGTTTTTTTTTTATGTTTATTATCCTCAAGCAACTTATTAAAATAGATACTTAGTCTGATCTATAATATAAAAATAGATATATTTATATATATATATATTTATATATATATATTAGATATATATATATTATATATATATAGATTAATAATATATATATAATATAGTATTATATATAAACTGGGAAAAGGCAAATAGACCTCCAATGCGTAGGGTCAGGGTTATCATATCCCCTAAAACTTACGCTCCATCAGTGATACCTAACCTTGTCGTAGCACTCGTTACTCGATCCTGTGCACCCCCCAAGAGGTGATTGCTGTCCCCCCCAAATAGAAATTCATCGCGGAAAAAAGGAAAACTTAAAATTATAATATATGCTAATATATAAACTAAAGATATTTATATAATAAAAAACTATTAATAATAATATATATGATATATATTTATACATTACATCCCCTTAAACCTCTTCCTCCCTCTTAAGCGTGGGATGTTCTTTCCCAAATTGTATAAGACATTTAGTATAACTTATATCGTCTCTTTCCTCGTCTCATCCAAGCAGATTAAATAAGTTTTGGAAACGTGTGTCGGAAAGAGTTCAGAGCAGCAGCGCGGTGTCTACAGTCTATTATCTGATTGCGGCTGAATTTAGTAAATCACTACCCTTAAGATAGTTTAATCATTTTGCGATGATCAAAATGAGATATGTTTAAATGAAAGTAACTAGAACTTGATATTAGGGTTTTCAGCATCCTCAAGAGTCCCAGTCCCAGAGGAGGTCCCAGCTTAGATAAAATAAAAATAGAGATAAATGACAAGATGGAGCGCATAAGAGGAAGCTGGAGGTCAAGGAAAAAAAAAAAAAAAAGCCTTTTCCCCAATTTTGTGGGGGTTTTTAGGCAGCAAATGAGCCATTCGTAAGGCACTGTGCAGAGCCGGATGCGTGTGTATTTTGCAAAACATTCGTATTTTGTATAAATATTCAAAATTATCCATTTACAATGTACTATGAATTCTTTACAAAACAATGTTATAAATTGAATCATTTGTATCCATCTCACAAAGACATGTTTCTATATAAGGTTTGAATGCTGACATTTATTTCAAAATTTCAATTTCTTATATTAAATCACAAACTAATATATTCTTTTATCCTTATTTCTTTTATAACATGTATATTGTTTGCTTATTGTTATTTTATACAAATTTTATTTCACATTAATGATCTTTGTGATAACATTTTTGCATTTAATGATTTTTTGGCATTTATTTTCAGTTTTTTTTTTTTATTTATATTTTATTTTTATTTTTGTAAAAATAAATTTTTTTATTTATTTTATTATTTAAAAGTAAATTATTTTATATTTAAATTATTATTTATGATCAACGTACTTAAAAAATATATATTTTAAAACATTTTTTTATGTTGTTAAAAAGATTTATTTTATTAAAACTTATCATTCTATCAACGAACAATATATTGTTATATAAAAATTTGCTACTTCAAACAGAAAGCTGCAATTAGTATCGGGTAATAATTATTTAGAACCCACCCCTTCCCACCCCCTCTCCATGATCTATTAATCTTTTGATCTATTGATTCAAGTCATATTTTGGTATCATTTTGAATAAACAACAAAAATAAGTTTTTTGAATTAAATATTATAGTTAAATATAAAAGTTTATTGACCTAAGCAGTAAATAAGTAAAGTCAACCACCCCCTCCCCATCCAATCCATAATCTAATTATCACGCGCCCATATTTTGAAACTCTTCATTACGACCTTAAAGCAGTAAATCAAACCCCCACCCCCTCCCACCCATCCATGATTTATTGATCTATTGATTCATGTCATATTTGAACCTTTATTATTGACCCTAAAGCAGTAAATCAAACCACCCACCCATGATCTATTGATTCAAGTCATATTTGAACCTTCATTATTGACCCTAAAGCAGTAAATCAGTAAATCAAAACACCCACCCACCCCTCCCACCCATCCATGATCTATTGATCTATTAATCTATTGATTTGTCATCATATTTTGGGATCAAACCTAATACCTTACGCATGAATAAACTGCTAACATGAACAAAGTTTCAACCTACCATCAGATGTTAGCATATCAAACTCAATCACTACTATTCAGAACATAACACACCTAACATACCATGAGTACGAATAAACTGCTATCATTAAAAAAGTTATCAGCTTAACAACAATAAAGTAGCTAACATTACCATGCATAACCTGTCCTTACCCTACCTTTTCTATCATATCTATATCACATCAATGCTAATTTAACATTGTAATTTTTAACATAACCTAACAAAATTTATCATAACCTATCCCATCTATCATACTAACCAACGAATAAACTGCTAACATAACAAAATTTGAACATCAATAAAGCTAACATAACATTACTTGGTATAATTTACAACAACAATCCTAATACCTTAGTTACAAATAAACTGCTAACATGAACAAAGTTTTAACTTATCAACAAAGCCAACATAACATTACCTGAACTAAGAACATAATGTATCACAACAAACCTTACATATGAATAAACTACTAACACTGACAAAGTTCAAAGTGTAATATTGATGAACCACCTAACATTACATACCCTTACTTTTTCCATCATATCTATAATAATATATCAACGTTAATTTTCACATTAACATAGTAAAATTTAACAAAACTTAACAAAAATTTATCATAACCTAACCTACCTAACATACTGAACTAAGAATAAATGTTATATACACACACACACACACACACACACACACACATTATAGAGACACTTTACTTAATACATTATCCAGCCTAACCTCACACTCACTTACTGATCACATGACTGTTATTTCAATGACGTCATACATCCGTGTTTCATTTTCTAGACGTTGTTGGAAAACATTTAGATTTTTAGCATATTTAATATAAACATTTTTTTTCTTTTATATTTTCTTTTAAGTTTGTATTATTCTTCTTTATATTTATATTTTGTTAAACGTTTTATTTATTTATTTTTATTGTTAAGTTTTATTTCTTAAGTTTTTATTATTTTATAAATTTTAGTTATTTATTTTCAATCTTTATTTAAAGCTTTTTTATTTATAAAATGTTATATATTTTACTAAAAGTTTTTTAAAACATTAGGTTTTTACTAATTTTTTATTAAAAATATTTATTTTATTGAACCTAAAGCATTAAGCAAGCCACCCGCCCCACCCCTCCCATTCATCCATGATCTATTGATCTATTGACTCACATAATTTTTTAAGTATCTTTTTTGTATAAACATAACATGAAATAAGTTCTTTGTATGAACATAACATATAATTTATTAAAACATTTTATATTTTTACTAAATTCTTATTCTTTAACTTTTTACATATCAATACATACAACATATAATATTTATATTAAAACAAACAATTTTCTCTTAATAAACCTTATTCCTTATTATTAACCAAAACGAAAATGTTAAAAATCAGATTTAATAAAAAAATACAGATAAAACCTAATATGTTGTTTTAAAAAACTTTTAGTAAAATAAATAACATTTTTATAAATAAAAAACTTTAAAAAGATTGAAAATAAACTAAAAATAAAATGTATGAAAATAATAAAAAACTTAATAAATTAAACCCTTATAAACTAAAATAAAAATAAATAGAATAAAACGTGTGATAACATTTGCATTTAAGCAACATGTTTTTAATATTTCAATTTTACATATAAACAAATGTAAATTTTATGTTTATATTAAACATGCTAAAAACTATTCAATGTTTGCAAGACAAGCGGTCTAGAAAATGAAAACGGAGCACAGGTGAATGGCATTATAGAGATAACAGTCTGTGATCAGTAAGTTATCGTAAGGTTTAGCTAGATAATGTATTAAGTATAAGTGTCTCAAGTCTAAATGTGTCTTGTGTGTGTGGGTGTTTGTGAGGGCATGTGTGTAATAACATTTTATCTTAGTTCAAATTTACATAGTTAGAGATAAGATAAATATTTTAAGGTTGTAAATTTCTTTAACTAGATAAAAAAAGAAGGCTGCGCAATTGTTATAGTCGTTGCATTTGGAAAAAGTAAGGGTATTAATGTTAGTGTTCCATCAAGTATTAACACTTTGAACTTTGTCAGTTAGTAGTTGCTTTGTGCATACTATGTAAGTTTGATTTGATGAATGTTTATATGTTCTTAGTTCAGTAATGTTATGTTGGCTGTTGTGATAAGTTAAAACTTGTTTCATGTTAGCAGTTTATTTTAACTAAGTATTCATGATTGTTGTTTAAATGTATTTACGCAAGTAATTTAGTGTTAGCTTATTGGACGTTCAAATTTGTTATGGTTGATGCCAAGTTTATTCGTTGGCTGTTAGTATTATAGATGGGATAGGTTATGAGTAAATTTTGTGGTGAGTCTTATTGTCTAATATATTTACAATATTAAAATCGACTCAAAATCCGTATACGGGATATTTTAAAAATAATAGGTCAAGGACATATTGCATGTAAATGTTATCTACTTTATTTGGTGTTTGTTTGTTGTTTAAGAAATCCGTTAGCGGGATAACTTTTTAAAAATAATAGCACGTGATTCGCACTATTTTAAAATGGTAGTTTGTGTTATGTCTCATGAATAACTAGTGATTTGCATTTGATAGCTAACATCTATGGTAGTTTAAATCTTCTATTTTACCACAGGATTATTTCAGTCTTAAGTATTAGGTTCTGATCTCCAAAATTTATGATGACAAGATTCTAAACTAGGATTAACAGATCACAATCATGAATGGGAGGTGGTGGGTGTTTTATTTACTGATTACTGCTTTCTTATGTCACATATCCCATGAAAGTTTCTCTAAAGTGATGACTTAATAATCAAATAGCATCATAAGAGGTGAGGGGGTAGTTTGATATTACTGCAGTTATAAGGTCGAGAATGAATAAGAAAGTGTTCAAATAATGGACAGGAATCAATCAGATCAATAAAAATCATGAGATGCGGAAGTAAGAGGGTTCGGTGGGGTTGATGTAACTGCTTTAATCGCAGTAATGAAGTTTCAAATATGGCGTGGATCAATAGATGATGGCATTGGCTCAAATTGTATGCGTGAGGTTAACTTACTTATTAACTGCTTAAGCGGTCAATAAAAAAACTTTTATATTTAACTATAATTTTTAGGATGAAAAAATGAAAATATTTGAAATTTTTGTTTCATACAAAAAATAAATTGAACAATAGCTATTATAAGATATTATAAGGTGTGTGGGGGGGGGAGAGGTGTGTGGTTTGATGATTTACTGATTACTGCTTTTAGGTCCGTAAAATACAAATTTATTTAAACAGTATAAACAAAAAAGAATGAAAATTTGAGTAAAAATGAAATGTTTTTAAACCAAAATAAAAAAAATGATTTTAAAAAATAAATAGTGAAAAATAAATAAAACAATAAATAACATAAAATAAATATAATTTATTTTTTAATAAAATTAAAAACCTAAATAAAAAAAAATTATTTTTAACAAATATGAAATATTAAAAAGAGGGAATAACCACCAAGTTTAAGGTTGTTATAAATAAAAATTTTATACTAAAAAATTAAACAAATAGTAATAAAGTAAAATGAAATAGCTATATAAAATAATAAACTAGCAAACAAAATATACATGTTGCAACATAGGAAAAGAAATATATTAGTTTTACATGTTTAAGAAAATATAAAGAAATTATTAAAAAATTTTAAAAATAATATGTCTACGGAATTTCATTTCAGAAAAAAACACGTCTTTTGAAGAAGCAATACAAATAATGGAACATACCTTTACATTGTAGAAACAGAACAATAATGTAAGGATATTGAGATTATAAACGACATGTTTGCAAAATTCACCAACGCACCGCTCCTTCCCAACAGCCTGTTCTATATGGCTCATTTGCTCCAACACATGAGCCTTTTTCTTCCTCCAGCTTACTCTTATGCGCCATTACCTTGTTATATCTTTCTTTTATATTCACTGGAACCTCCCTACTGGGATCCCGCAGATCATTAGAACTTGAAAACCCTCATAATCAAGTTCCTACGACTTTATAATTTTGGCTAAACTATTGATACCAAAAATTATCACTATTCAAGAGCTAAATTTACTAATTCAGACAGTCACACAAGATCCGCACCTCGTACGGCTTCTGACTCCTATCTCCCACCTCCGCTTCCTCCAACTTTTTCCTGCTGGATTGAAGGGGAGCATATTAATATATTTATACTTATTACAATTGCGGGACAAACTATAAAAACCCCAAGGAAGCGTGTTAAGGGCACGTATAGTATATATATGAATAATATAATATTATTATAAATATATATTATTATATATAATATATATATATATTAATAAATATATATATATATATATAAAAAATAAATTTTCCTTTTCCTAGTATGATTCTATATTTAGCGGTGCAGCACCACCCTCTAGGGTGATGCACGTAACGTAATGTAACGTTCAGTCTACTGGAACAAGGTTTATCATTCAACCTGATGGAAGCGTCCAAGTTTAACGGAATATGATAACCCTACCCCTACCATTGAGAGGTCTATTTGCCTTTCCCAGTTTATTATATTATATTATATATATATATATTAATATTAATAGTATATATATATACATATTAAGATATATAAATATATATATTTATAATATAATATATATATATTATATATCTAATATATTAAATATTATAATAATTATATATATATATATATAATGCTGTTACATAAAAAAAAAAAAAAAAAAACAATTTGATTACGGTAAAAAAAAAAACACTATCTCAGTAAATATGATGTCTAGAGCGGGAAAAAATTTGGTGCATCCATTAACCGCATCGAGTATTATTGGAAAAAAATTATTGTTATAAATGAAATTAAGAAAATTTTTTTAAAATTTGCAGAATTATTTTCCAAATTTTTATGAATAAAATTTTGATAATATTTTAACGTTTTGTACAGATTTTTTGAGACTTTCCAGCATTCACAAAATTAAAGAAATTATAAATATAGTATATATTATTCATTCCTTTTGGATATAGTCCCTCTTCATATTACTTACAATTTCACTAATAAAATTTCTTGATAAGTTATTTTAAGTTTTTAAGTAATATTAAGGGTAGTCTATTAGAATTGTCCGTATTATTAATATATTAACTGGGCTTAAATAATTTATGGCTAACTTACTACTACCAATTAGGTTTAATGCTTACCCCACCCCCTTTTCTAATGCTCTTACATGCCTATATCGTGCTTAAGTCACAGTAAATATTAATACCTTATTAATAGTAATACGATTATAAGTTATATAAATCTAATACTAAGACCCCTGAATCGCTCCACGGTTCATGAACAAGCGCCTACCATGGGTTTAGTATTAAGATAGTACCCCTATACCCCTTTTCTAATGCACCTAATGCCAACTTATTCATACATTTCTGGAGACTATCACAGAGCTGTATAGACTTATTGGTTAGTATGACAGTATGTTTTTAGAGTAAGCCGATGTCAGAATTCCCGCTATTGCCACCAAGTCGTTTTCAAACCTTGCAAGTTTTATAGAATGCATAGTCAATTCGCTTTTACGTGGCGCTTTACCCGTTCGTTTATATTCAAAGAAGGAAGGTGATAGAGGAATTTAACCTATTCAATAGGGGTGCTAAGATGCAAATAATCCAAATTCAAGGAGGAGGCAGGAGAAGGGTTATTTCAGCACAAAAAAATATTCCTGATAACCAACACACCAGCTGCTATAATCATATCTACAAAAATCATAACACATATTTAAGTAAATAAAAATAATTTATATTTTTATTTACATTTTATAATTATATTTTTTTTTAACTTATGTTTTTAATAAAGATATTTTTTTCCCTTTTTATATGTTAAAATATGATTTAACGGACATATGATGACATTTTGTCACTCTAGGAAGGGTTTTTATGCAGGTGGTTTTTTATTGATAACATTTGTTTTGTTTGTTTTGTCAAAATGGGAGTTTTTTTTTTATTGTTACTAAAAATAATTATAGAAATTAATTAAAGCAAAGAAATTAAATTGTTTCCTGGATACTTATTAGATCCATTAGGCCTATCATATTATAATAAGTAAAAAATTAATTTAGTTATAAAAGTTTTTGTAGTATAAATATATCTAAAGTTAATAATGTAGTATTCAAATATAAGTTTAAGCATATATGATTTTTTTATAATTTTATATAGTATGCAATAGTGAGCACTTATATATTAATATAATTATATATTAATATATTAATATAATATATATATATTAATATATATAATTTTAATTATTAATTTACTTATTATATTACTTAATATTTTCATATTATTAATTCATTACCTTAATATAAACTGTTTCAACCCACATAGAATGGTACTCATATTATATATATATATATACAGAATCTAACAAAAGCATTTAGTCCCCCCCCCCTTAACACACACGTACCCAGAAAAAGGGGCGGGGAAAAGAACGTATAATCGCATATGTTTTTCAATGTAAAAACTCAACCAGAGAGCAACATGAAAAAGACCATTTAAACGATTCGATTGGGGGTAAACGATACGGATAAATCGCATTGGAATCATTAAAAAATTATCTCTCGATCATATAAAAACTTCACGGAACAATAAAGCCCCTTGTGGCTAAGCACTTGAGTTTCGGTTCAAAAACTCCCAAATCGGTCTTCCAGACCTTTAAAAAGAACGGTCTATAACCGATCCTGAAACCACTACACGATTTGAGTCTCAAAACATTATAAAACTGATTTGGAGCCAAAATCGTTGTTTGCAACATTTACAATGACTTCCGGCTTTTTCATAAAAAAAATACAATACTAAAATTCCCAATACTCATATATTTATTATCATTTATAAACCTTAAAAATAAAAAAATCAAATAAATAAGATATGTAATAAATTTTTACTAAAACCCACTGTCATCGTCATTCTTTCTTTTTCATTTTATAAATCAACCATTTATAAAGAGTAGTAAATAAACGAGAAAATGAAGCGTAAAATAATATTACGTAAAAATCAAAATTAAACGGGTACTCTTTCAGCAGCAATGTTGCGTTTAATGTTTCAATCCTATAAAGTAAGTATATATCACTAATATAATATATATATAATACTAAATATATATATATATACTATACATATACTACTTATTATATATACTATATATTATAATTATATATACTATAATACTAATATATATTATAATATACTGTTGCCGAGACTAAAACAATCAGTTCAGCCTTCTGGTAAAAAATCTTTACATTAAGACCTAAAAGTGATTAGAGAGTTAATTTAGTCTGAGTAAAATCAATAAGATAAATGTTGATACTGAAGTGAGCGGTTACCTTTTTAGAGATTTATTAATGAAGCCGTACAGTCATCCAAACTTCAGCATGAACAAGAAAGAACTGGCATCAATCAGGGCTTAACTGAAGAGCATTATTAGCAGATGATTATATCTCCTAAGCATGGGTCCTATTCATCGCAGAGCAGTAAGGTAGAGACCTGAGAAATGGGTATGTCTCAAACAAACTCGCCCACATCCATATGGAGATTCTCTTCGACATTAATATATTTTAAGTTTTAAATGAAAACAATAAAAGAAAAAAGAATACCTCTAAAAGGGAAAATATATTTTTAAAAAAAGATAGAACAAGAGATACTGCACACTATTAAGAGTATATCGTGTAAAATTAATAAACAACGATTTAAGAAAAATACGAGCATATCGCAAATATATGGTAAAATTAACATATATACTCATAGGAGATGCACCTCAAGGAGATGACTTATGAAGCTTACACTCTTAGCCCATGGCCGCACCCTTATAGATGCAGATAAAAGTATAGATAGGAATCACACTCAAGTCGTCTCAATTTAGCTTAATAATTTAAGTATGATAAAGACTTGAAGAAATACGATACCGATAATCATTAAAGAGTGCTAGGATTGAATAGGACAAGACATGACAGAGAATGAGAACAAATAAACAAGAAACGAACAGGTAAATGTTTGAGAATGTTGAGGTGTTAGTTAATAATAATAATAATGCTTTCCGTCTCAATCTCTACCTAATACTTAGTATATAATCACTTTGTAGCACGAATCATAGGATTAACTAGGCTTTTGTGAGTAGTAGGTAGAGTCATTATCTATGTTTGATGAAGTAAGTTTATTAATACCTCTAAAGGAAGGGTACTAATGAGTTTCTGTGTTTACTCAGTTTTATCAATTAATATATGAAAATCTCGAGGAAATCATACTATATTCGACTATAAAATTTTGGTATACGGTATAAAATGTTAATTAACAATAGATAATTACATTTCTACTGACCCCTATAGATAAAATTGTCCTTATACAATTGGGACCAGACGCGCCTCCGAAATTCGAATGGGGAAACAAGCTTCAACCCTTATGGGAGATATGTGTCACTCAATGTCGTCCCAAATACATTTTGGCGACACTTCCAGCCCCAGAATAATCGTTATGAAGTTTTTGCTAAGCTCAACAACTTAATGTAATTATATCTGCCCGAACCGATATAACACCCCTCTGGGATTCTCAGCCCCACCTATGAATTTTAGAGCCAAGCTCTAGGATTTCATCCAATGTCGCTATGGAATTTTTAGGGGACGCAAGCCTTTTGGGATCCTGAATTTAAGGGTAAGTAACTTATCAGTTAATTGCTCTGATTTCATTCTTCGAGTAATTTTTTATTTTATTATGATGTATCGAAGTTTTGTACCATTTGTATTTATTTAAAAACTATTGAAATAAAATTCCGACTGTATTTGCAGCACTTTACCCTAGGATAAAAAGTTAATAGTAATCTCCATATATGAGATTGTAGTTATAGTTGCCTTGTCTTGTTTAATTTTCCAATGGTGGCCAGAGGATAATCCTATATATAACAACATTATGCACTATTAATAAATAACTGTAATTATATTAGATGAAATTAAGTCAGGAAGGGGTTTATCCAATAACGTCCCTTTGTCCAGGTCTCGGCGCCCACAAACTCAAATTAGATATAACCTCTCCAGCCTTCCACAACCTCCCCCTGAGCTCACATATTCACTTTAATCTCCCATCATTAGATTACTCACACTTACTAACCTTCGAGTTATATCCACCAACAACTTGATCATTGAGGTTACTCACCCACGAGACTTACTCATCCACGAGACTTACTCACGAGAACTACTCACCCACGAGAGTTACTCACTCACGAGACACTCACTCACTAGACTTACACAACAAATTACCGTTAATCATTTTGGCTAATTTTAGACTTACTCACTAGACTTACTCACTCACGAAGCTTTCCTCATGGATATTTAATTATGGTGGTTCTGTCACACACGCTAACAGCCCTATCTCTCCATCGCGTGTATTCACACGAAATTATGTTAATCTGACCCACAACAACGTATACCAGCTACCACATCGAAAGCCACTTATATCATATAGATCATTCTATGCGAATAAGAACTTTCTAGTTTCCCCTAAATAATAAGTTGGACCAAACATAGAATAATTCAATGAAAGAAACTCACGCGAACTGATCTTTACTCGTCATCATATTCATTCTGCTTTTTGTCTCTAATTATATTATGAACCATTAAACCATATCTCGATACATACTTTCTATTTAACCAAATTATGCTATGACTCAAGTTTAATCATGGAATGACCCAATATTGACTTGACAAAAACCCTGAACATTGCTTTAATCTCAAACATTTGCTATTTCGTCTTAACTCTTTTTCATATATCAAATTCACAGAGTGAGTACGATGAGAAGGTTTTCTCAAATATTCACTTAATTTACTAGAACACAGGAGTATTTATTATTCCTTTATTTACTCTTGTATTCTTGTTATACACATTATATTCCAGTTATAACACACATTTTACATTAAATTTTAGATACTCACTTTTCCACTACATTAATCTAACAAACAACCAACGAAGTTTCGTCTGAAGAGAGTAATGATTTAGGAAATAGTTGAACAAAACAAATAAGTAGGTAGGGATGATTATAAATAATAAACTACAAATTCATTCTTTGTATTAGAAGTTATCAGCTAAAAAAACATAAATTTATTCTGACTTTTGGACTAATTATAATAGTAATATAAACAATATAACTATGAAAGGTAACTTTCTGAGAGTCTGTGTTAAATTCTTATTTCATAGAAAATGAATCAACTTAGCATAAAACGGCCTAATTTGGTGAACAAATATGTTACAATCTTGTCATCTTTCCATCTCTCAAATTCCCTTTGGTTTGCTCTTTTTTTCCAGTAAGTTCAATAATAATCGAAAAAGACTTTATACACGCAAGAATACTTTTGAAATAAAGTTCTATTGTAAATGTAATCAGAGAAATGATTGTGTCTTAGGGTTTATTCTATCCTTATATTGAAGTGTTATATTTATTATCTGAGATAATCATAATTGCATTGTTGATAATCTGTTGTTTACAATTGTAATTAGGAAAAGTTTCAACTTTTAATTAAATGCCATGAAATAAAAATATGAACTAAATAATGAATATTGCTGAAAAATTGGGCAAAATTCCTGTGATTAATAAAACATATTAGAAAAATACCTATAACTATTACATTTAAATATAGACATAACAAATTTTGCAAATGACATTTGAATAAACTTTACAGCTAGAAATTTAATATTATAAGACTTTAGAAATTCTTGAAATTAATGAGTTCAATAATAATATTTTATATTTATATTATTATTATATTATTTTATGAAGATTTTAGGATATAAATTATGATATAAATACGAAAAATATATCAACCATTTTGCAAAAAAATTTAATTGAAATTCTAATAATTTACAAAAGATTCTTTTTTTTTTATCATCGGATAAATTAACATGTACTTTTAGTTTAGTGTAATTTAAATGAAATAAATTCTTAAATAAAAATTTAATTGACTTCAGAGATGAGTCATCAATTCAAAACTCATTAAATTAGATACAGGAATTTTTTTATCGTGTGAAAACTGTAAAGAGAGAGAGAGAGAGAGAGAGTGTGAGAGAGTGAGAGAGTGAGAGAGTGAGAGAGTGAGAGAGTGATAGAGTGAGAGAGAGAATTTTAAAGAGCGCTTGAAAGAAAATAAAAATATGGTGAGAGAAATTAAGAGTGAAAGAAAAAATGAATGAGGCAGAGCGAAAGGAGAGAGAGAGAGAGAGAGAGAGAGAGAGAGAGAGAGAGAGAGAGAGAGAGAGAGAGAGAGAGAGAGAGAGAGAGAGAGAGAGAGAGAGAGAGAGAGAGAGAGAGAGAGAGAGAGAGAGAGAGAGAGAGAGAGAGAGAGAGAGAGAGAGAGAGAGAGAGAGAGCAAAAATAGAGAAAAATACAAATAATTATTTTTTGTATTTGTGTTGAAAACAAAAACTATTGATTAACTGTATAGAAAAACACTCTCTTTGCTCAAAACAATAGAGTCTAAAAAAAGGTGGAAAGGCACGCAATGGACAGACATGATTATCATCAAAGGTCTGAGCGTGCAGAAGGAAACAGACCTTTTTATCACTTACAATTGCATTATACTTTATAACGGCTAATTACAATTATTAAGTGATTAAAACGGTATAGTACATGTTTGGAAACTAATAAGAAAGGCTCATGCATACAAAGTTTAAGAA
>JABUQX010057848.1:0-30000 GCA_015478945.1 Trachelipus rathkii
GCATATAAAGTAGATTTTTAATTGTAACCCAGCAATCCTTCCTCATGCCATTTATACACTAAGCTTTTCATATACTACCACTCTTGGCATCATCTATTCCCGTCTCATCCAACACTATTCTACTAATAATATTTATATATTCGAGACTTGTTTCAAGCTATTCGGCCTAATTACTAACCATATACTTACAACACTGAGGACCTAATCCTCATCCACAATACCATTAACCTTACTCTTATCTACGTTTTAGCGAATCCCCCATACCTACCTTTTAATACAAACACAATATATACAATTCGTAAATATAACAAATCATGTTCGAGTTATATATCATATATATTTTTTTGCTATGTATCACGGGGAACACTTTACATTATACTCATCTATTTAGCTGATTACTAGGAATTTCGAATTTTAAATGATATTATGTTTCATATTCGGTAATTTTTAATTTTCACGTTATTAAGTGTATAGTTTTAATGATTGTCTCTTCACCTAATAGGACCTGATGATGACACTGGTGGTGTTCGATAAGACGTTGTCTTAATATAATAAATGTTCAGAGTCATGACCACTCTGGTCTTAATTTTCATTTCTGCGTTTGAGGCATTTCCTAGAAACAGAAGTTTACAGTCCTCCTCTCTCTATCTCTCTTCTTCTCTCTCTCTCATCATCTCTCCTCTCATCTCACTCTCATCTCGCCCATCTATAATAGTATAACATATATATAATAGTAATATATATATGTATAAATTTGTATAGAGTATATATATATATAAGATTTGTGTATATAATTATATATATTAGTACAAATGATAATATTATATATATATAAAGTTATTATAATAATATGATATAATATTTCATTTAAATCGAACGTTAACAGAAATAATATATGATAATATATAGATAACGGTATGGTAGAGCTTCGGTCTTTAATATTATATATATGCACACTTTCTCACTAAAATCTCACTGTAGGAGTGCAATGTATCTGTCAGGTCAGAACGGTCAGGCGTTGTCACCTGCACGAAACACTTCTCACGTCTTCTGTCTCAATCTATCTCTCAGACGCCTACAGACATCCTGTTAACGCTCCTTCCTCTCATTCACCATTGCCCCGCTCACGTTGTCGCTGCATCAAACTTTAGGTCTTCAACACACCTTGATTCTCACCCTCACGGTATCCATATCACAGGTTCTAGCTGGTAGCTTACACCGTTGCTCCTGCCATTACATTCTTTAAACATGTCCGTGCCACATCGAAGCTGTCCCCTCTACCAACAAGCCCTAACCTACGCTTCTCATAGCCCAAAATCCGCACTAACCCAGCTCCTCACTTTCTCTTCTGTCTCTTCTTGTGCAACTTCCTAGACTTGAATAAGTCGCACCGACAAACGCAATATCGCACAATGCTCTTCAGCTTGCTCTTTATGCCCTTCTCGGGTATTAAGAAGCCCGCATGCTTTGTCATGTCCCGTCACTAATTATAAGGAATTATAGTATAGGACATTTATGATGAATATTATATATAACCCTATACTAATATATAATATATATAATAGGTATAGACGTAATATATATATATATATATATATATATATATAATTATAGTATATATGAATATATAACCCGCCCAATACTATATAATATTACATAGCTTACTATAGTATTAGATATATAAGTACCATATAATAAATAATATATATATAATATATATAGTATAATTAGTAAATATATATTATATTATATATATATATTATATATACTATATATATATATATAGTTATATTGTTATTTCCTTCAGTTTATATATATATAATTGATATTTTATGTAAGTATCGTATATATATATAGTATATTATATATGATCTATAATATATATAAAATATATATACCATAGGTATATATACTAATATTATATAACTAACATAATATAGTGTATATTACAGTTATAATCATATACTCACTTACAGTACCTGAGACTATCAAAGTAAATCTCTTATAGCACCTTGTACCTCTGTCGCGTATCTTCCTTCAATGAACTAAGCCCTACAGCTACATCATTGGACCTGGGATACATAATAAGGTCAGGCACACCCTCGCACCTCGGGCATTCTCATCATTCTAACCTATTATATATTACTTGAGCCCTTATACTTTATCAACCTCGATTCTATTAATTAACCCATCTCAATAGATTCGATATGAATAACCTAAAGGAGCATATAAATACATCTATAAAGTATACTCAATCTGATCTCACTTTTCCGCATAATTTACTAATTAGGATATTTCTAATCTAAATCACCAATATTGTACCCATTTATCTCTTCTTAACTAACATCATGCTTCAGTCAACTTAAATCGATCATCTTACTTTTTTTGATTTCCATTCAGAAAGCACTACCATCCGTGACTTCCAATACTAATATCTTAATAACTACCTTATGCCATTATGTAACTGCTTCCTGTATTAACTTCTATCATAAATTCGCCTGTTTAGAGTGCTAAAGTCCATAACCGTAATACACATATTTTATTTTCTCTTCTGACCGGGTGAGATGTCATTTGTTACTCAATCTAATTTGGTTTCAATGTAACACGCACTTTTGATTTTCTCTCTTCACAGCCACTCTAGAACCCCCTCACTCTCTAGAGAGAGCACCCTCATCCGGATTATAACCAATCGAGACAGCCTTTTCTTGACGGCGTGTGCTAGCCTCGCACGCAGAAGGGTACTAATTTATATAATATAACTCTTTCGACCATATAATCAGCATATGTACCTTTCCCCAACAACACTCAAATAGACTATTATCCCTTAATAATAATTTTCTATCAAGTTTCCCACCTTTTCTGTTCCTTAACCTCTTTATATAGTAGAGAGAGGGGATAACTATATACCTATTGTAGGCACTACTCTCTACTCTCACAATTTCCCTGGTACTAATAACCTTCATACGCTTATTTATCACACTTTCTATATCATCAATCAATTTATTTCTATCTTATACCTGCAGATATAATCCAATTCTACTTCACTTTTTCACTCTACCCTTAACCTCCTCCTTAAGAGAATAATATAATCCATATAGATACTATTGCCGTCTTGCAGTACCATCATACCCCAGACATTTCCTTATATATCATATAGACAACCGCCTCTTCAGTTACTAAGTGTGAATATCTTGTGCAGTATTTCTCGATAGATTTTTACTTTCCATAACTTACCGTGTACTCTAACATCCATTTCATCAGTGTAGTTAAGTACTACCTCAGATATATATACCTCGTTATCACCTCAAACACCAGCAGTAGATTTCCGTCTCTCGTTTGTGTTATATACTCACTTCTTTAAACCGTTACGGCTTCCTCTCCAGAAGAGCTTCTATTCCTTGTATGATCCGTGTCCATTCGATTGGTGCTTTATTGCGCGCTCACCGAGCTCCTAGAAGCTATCTATCGCATGGTCTTGCTGGTTCCGCTTCTACATTGCTACAATCTCGTGAGTTGCGCCTCAGAGTTATGATCGATTATACCCTTCGTTCACATGGTGCGATACATTTCCCGACTTTTAATATTTATCTACGCGAGCACGTCGTCTTATGGTTACGAGAATTCCATCTCTATCTTGTCGCTTTCTGCGGTACTGTCTTGTTCTTTACTTCTAACCCGATCTATACCATCTCTATCTCTCTTCCTTTCGTTCAAATCACCGCCTATCGTCTTCTCGCACGAGCACAGACGCGTAGCATCAAGCCAGGAGTGCCACTACTCTTGGTTCCCCTGCTACCCCACATCCTATCACACTTCACTTAACTATATTATATATATACTATCTAACAATAAGAACATAAATGATACGCACGTGATTTGTCATCGCCGCCAGTATAATCTACAACGACATGATATGTCTTGTACTTGCTAGTTGTAACCAATTCAAATATTTGAACGCCATCTATAGAATTATTCTTCAAGATCCTCTAATATTCAGAGCATAACGCGCACTAGTTCAATCATTCTCTTTTTCTCGTACGAGAATCCTTATCACTTACGTTATTTATGTATCATTTAAATCTTCTAATGTATCTTCTCTCCCATCTGTCTGTACTAACTATTATGTTCTCTTTCTCTTCACCAAGACAAATAAATAAAGTAGTCATTAATAACACATAATAAAAGCCCACTTCACTATACCCTCTCTACCTTGAACGATTAATACTACACTGTCATTTTCTACCATTCTCGATTTCTGGGGCATGCCTCATCCACGTAAATCTAAAGCGACCGTTTAAGATAACCATCTAACTCGCACTAAAAATGGCTTTTTTTGTACTCACACCTTACAAGTAGGCAAGGTACCATCCGGATGCCCTGAGTCCATGACTCTAAATCCTGATGATTCTCCACGGTACAAGTTCAAATAAACCACCCATGTTCCAGCCATACTAATCAGAATACTTCATCTCCAATCACCAACGTAATTAATTCCATATTAGATAAGTGATAAACTTCGATCCTCTGTGGCAACTCTCGTTATCGATATCCCTCAGTGGACCATCTGCAATATGTCACACAAATTCACACACCTTAAAAGACTCTCTCATACCCATTGAATCCATTTCTCTCATCGATATCACGCTTCAAAATCTTACCATTACTGTAATTTTCCTCAGCACTCTCTTGGTTCTACCACAATCGTACATCTTCTGATTTCTCTCGGTACCTTCTGGTCCCTCACTTTCCGTCATGCCTTCTGGAAAACGGGATCAGAGAGAATATCCTCTATTAGTGAAAACTGAAAATTTATTATAGTCTTTACCACCATAGCTTTGTACCAGCGCTTACTCAGGTAAGGTACCTGGCCTTTCTATCGCAAATAGTTTTTGTTTTCTTCCTTGAATATCCGTCTACTATACCAAAGTCTCTTTCTTCATACTACGAGAGCAGGTTTACTTGACGTACCTGTCATGTCTGGGGTACGTTTCCTTGCTCCTCTCTCTTTAGTACTGAGGTACACAGGAAAGGGGCTCACGAAAGTTAGTATTAAATATTTGCCTCTTATCTAAATATCATCTATACACCTATCTCTTCACACTTTTAACTCTTGACATTTTATCCATGAGTCATATACGTAATTAATTATATAGCAATATTTCGCGAAACGTAGTAGAATGAGCCGTTTAACTGACGTAAACGTAATGCCTTATCTCCGAAGGTTACCTGAATTAGCATTCCTTATGGCAAATATTAAGATAGATGGTACCGCTAATGAGTCAGATACCCAAGACCAAACTTACACTCCATAGTATCAACTTGAAAGTGCCTTTTCACTCTAAAGACACGCAGACTATTACGATGTGGACAAATTAAATTTCTTATTATCATCGCATACTCACAAACTAAGGAAATATTATTAAATATAACTGAGAAGGGCGGTGGGATTATAGGGATATGATAAAAGGTTAGATTTCTTTTAAAACAAGAAGTCATTGCTTTATTAATACCATGATAAAAAAATCCTATATCTTAAACACAGTAACAGTCTTCTGAATTGTTGAGGGCGTTAGCTTATTCGGATCACTTGCTGGCATTCCTCTGATTTCCAAGAGATTTCGACGGTTGGTGGATCTTAGACTAATATTTGTTTTTTTAAATGTTAAAATCTAAATTGATATAATATATTATGTATAAATTTAAAATCAACCTGGAAATAGTAAAATAACGTAATTATGTATGTTTGTGAACAATTTAGTCTTTTGACTTTTTTATATTTGAGCGTGTGAAATGTTTTAATCGTATGCATTTTGATTTTTAATAATCCTCTTTGTAGTGATGATGAATCTATTTTCATAATATATTTACTCATGAGCTAATATGCTTTTTCAAAACTTCAATATCTTCGTCATCATTACTTAACACTTTTTATTTTTGAACCAGGCATTACACTATTATTCACCAATCTTCTTGGTCATCTTCATCCGCGTTTTTACCTTTTTCATAAAACATCCTTTAATCAAAACTTCACATAATTTAGTAGTTTTTATGTTTACTCTTATTTTTCATTTTGCATTAAATTTTATCACTTATCAATGAAAAAATACAGCGGAAAAGCTTCAAAGTTTCACTCAGTTTTGGATGGAAAGTCAAACGAGCTCTTCTCACAGGAAAAATTATGGAACTTAGGAATTCTGAAAATCAATGTCCTTTGAAAAAAAATATGGTATAAAGATAGCCAAACAATAATTGAACTAGTCGAGAGTGTTTGGAAAATTTACGTGAGAATGAGAGAGTTGATGGATTAAAAGCACGATCCACGTATATATAATATATAGTAATATATAATATATAATCATATATTAATATATATGATTATATATATATATAATTTATATCTATATATGATAAATTCAAACGCTGTGAATCCGCTAAGTTCATGTAGATATGATAAACTAGGAAGGCCTGAAGTAAATTTTAAAAAACACAGTGATTATTACATATATATATTTAAAACAGACAGTCTTCTGATTGTGAAGGGCGTTAGCTTTCGATCCCTGCTGGATCCTCTGTCCGACGCCCTTCACAATCAGAAGACTGTCTGTTTTAAATATATATGTAATAATCACTCTGTGTTTTTTAAAAATTACTTCAGGCTCCTATTATTATAGTGTTCTACTAACTTAGCGGGGATTTCACAGCTTTGAAATTTATCTTATATTATATATCTATATTATATATATCATATAATATTATATATATATATACGCTAGTAGAGGGTGAGTATATTAGCTAATAGTATTATCATAGTTATTATATATAGTATGATATATATAAATATATATATATACTATAAGTGTAATGTATTTCCCTCTTACTGTTATAGTTAATTTCCGTAGCTTATAGTATATTATAGTATATATATATATATATTAGTATTTTATTTATATATAATATGTATATATATATTATACGCCGTGTATATTATATTATATATTAGTATATATATATATATATCATAGTAGTACATGTATAATAGTTAGATATAGATTTGTTTGTTACTCCTAAATAAGTATAGATAATATATATATATATAGTATATATATATATATATATAATATATAGTTATATAATATATATATATATATATAGTATACTAATATATATATATATATATATACTGATATACTATATATATAAAAATATATAGTATATTAATATTATTATATATATATATATATAGCCACTATATATATATATCATATATATATGATTCGATATGATATTATATATACATATATATAATATATATATATAGTAGTATATATTATATAGTTATATATATATGTATACGATATAGATGGTGGTTATTATTACCCATACTACATATATAAGGGGAAATAACTACATATATGAATAATTAACACCTAAATAATATAATTGATATTAGTCTATGAATACTTGAAGTCTATATTATATAATGGTATGGTATGATTGGATATTATACTCGTTGAAAGTATAAGTATAGATAGCTGTGCGTGCAAGTTCTGATAGTATAAGTAGGTATACGTAATCTCTCTTATATATATACTAATATAATAGTATATCTATATATATATATATTACTGTATATATATATTTATATACTACTAGGTTCAACTGTGAATGTGCCTTGTTATCTATACAATTATACACTTATATAATTATATAGCTTATATTAATATATATAGTTTTATATTATAATACTATATATATACTAGTTTTCTATATTTTACTATATGTATATATAATGATTATATTTGATATCTATTATAATATATAGTATATAATATATTATATATATATAATATACTCTAGTGATATGTAGTAAATATGTAACCCATGACGAAAAATCTATAGTATTTATATTATATATTAAAGATGATATATATAGCTATATATAATTTATACATTATAAATCTATCTATAGTAATATATATATATAGTATATTAGTATATATATATAGTATATTATTATTATATAACTTTTATTATACATATATAATATGATATATATTATTATAATTATATATTATATATATATAATATAATATATATATATTATATCGTAGTTATAGTATATATATATATATATATATCTATATATTTTAAAAGAATAATAAGTACTTTAAAAGACAGAATTCAAAGCTGGGTGAAATCGGCTAAAGTTATGTAGATATAATCAGGGAGGCCTGAAGTAAAATTTTTTAAAAAAAAACACAGTGGGATATTACCCATATATACTTTAAGTGACAGACAGCTCTTCTTGATTGTGAAGCGGGTTGCGTTAGCCTTTCCGGGATCCTTGGCTGGATCGAAAAAGCCTAACGCCCCTCACAATCAAGAAGGAACTGTCCTGTTTTAAAAATAAATATATGTAATTCCACGTGTGTTATTTTAAAAATTGACTTTCAAAGGCCTCCCTATTATTATATCTACCTACTTATGCCGGGATTCACCCAGCTTTGAATGTTGATCTGATATACTATAAAATATATATTATAGTTATATATAGTAAGTAATTATACATAATATATATATATAGTATGGTTAGAAATAATCATTATTATATAATTCTTTATAATAACAACTAATTGTTTCTTTATAATATAGATATAAAGCAGGATATATAATTATATAAATATTATTATATTAATAATTAATATATAGGTAATACATTCATTTCAATTATATATATTATATATATATAATATAGATAAGTTATTATAGGTATATAGTATACATAAATGATATATATCTACTATCTATATATATATATAAATTATATATATATATATTATATTTATACGATGGTATAATATATAATATATATATATATATAATATATTATATATATATATATATATATAATATTATATATATATATATATATATATATAGTATTATATACTATGATATATATATATTATATATAGTATATATATATTATATAATAATATATATATCTATATTATTATATATACTTTATATATATATATATAGCTATATATATATAATATATATTAATATATATAGTAAGAATATATATATACTATACTATATAATATATATATATAATATATATATATCAGTATATATATATATATTATATATATCATATTATATATTAGATATAATATATATAATATATACTATATAGGTGAAGAGTATATATATATAATATAATGATATATATAATTAACATACTATAATATATATAAATATAAGTATATATTATATTATATATATATATATATATATATATATATAATTATAGGTATAATTATTATTATATCTATTTATTGTTATATTATTAATAATTATTATTTTTTTTAGTATAATAAATAGCTGTGTATCTCTAATGTATGAGAATTTATTATTTATATTATGAGATTCCTTTTGAACATGTTGCCGGAACCATGTCATCTTGATTATTTTTATATTTATTATATACAGATCATGTCTGCGTATGTGGAATGTGTCTTGTAGTCTTTTCTATACCGATTCTCATTATATGTATGTGATTATTGTCTCTCTATTTCTGTCTTGTTATTATATCTCTAGATATGCGGGCGTTTAAATATATTATTGTATATAATTTCACTGTTGTGTTATTAAACTCAGTTGCTCTCTATTATATTCATCTCTCATATATCTAGTCGCACATGCTGTACTAATATTATTTTTTTATATATTATTTCATATTTATTATTATATTAAATTATTTTTTTATTATTTGTTATTATTATATTTTATTTTTTTTTAATTATTATGTTTTTTGATTTATTTTTTTTTGTTATTATTGAATTATATATGTGTTTTTTTTACTTCTTTAATTAATTTATATCTTTATTATATATATTCCATATATCTTTTGTTTTTTATCATACTTTTTTTTATATTTATTTTTGTTTTAATTATTATTAACCGTTTTTTATTGTTAATTTTATTATATTTAAGAATAATCTTATTATACTTTATTATTTTATATTATTAATTTTTTTATTTATTTTCATTGCTATTATTTAATTAATGTGTATTTATTTTCGCTGTTAATATAAATAGCATTTTTATTTTTATTTTTTCGTTTTTTTTTATATTTTTTTATTGTATGTTATTTTATTATTTAATTTATTTATTTTTTTTTTTTTTATTCCATTTATCTTTTGCATTTTCTTTATCTTTACACCCTTTTATTTATTTTTTATTTATTTTTTTTAAGAATTTAATATTTTATTTTTTTATTTATTGCTCTTTATTTTATTATATTTTTTTATATATTTTTGTTGTATATTTTTTATATGTATTTATTGTCTATATTTTACATATATATATTTATATATATCTTTTATTTTATTTTTTTGTATTATTTTTATTTTTATTTTTATTTTTTTTTTTTTTTTTTTTTATTTTATATTTATTTTATTTTATTTTTTTTTTATTTTTTTTGTATTATTTATTTTTTATTTTAATTTTTTTTTTTTATTTTTTTATTGATTTATGTATTTGTATTTTCGTATTTATGTATTATTTTTTATTTATAACAATTGTAATATCCTATTTTCTTATACCTATTATCTCATCACTAATATGTATTACAATTAGTAGCTCATTTTCATATATCATAAATTTAAATATGTAATTTGAATTATTACTTATAGTCTATAATTATTTGTATATGTGATTATTTATATATAACTGTATTTTATATTTACCACTGTAACTCTTAATTTCTTATATATTTCTGTATCTCTATCTGTTTGTCGAGTATATCTGTAGTGTTATATATGTGTGTATTTTTGTATATATATTATCTTTATTTCTATCTGTAATTTATTGTATATTTATTTTTTATATGTATATTATATGAGTGTATTCTGTGTGATATATATAATATTTGTGCGATATATATATATATTTATTTTGTTTATTAATATTATGGTGGTATATCTTTGGATATAATTTTTCACAATTATCGTATTATGTATATCATTAATATAATTATTCTTATTTTTCTTGTGTATATTTTTCTATTTATATATTTGTTAATATTATTATATTATATTATAAGGTAATTTTTTATATACATAATTTTTAAATTTAAAAATATTTATTGTTATTTTATCTTATATAGTATATTTATTATTCGATTTTTTTGTATGTATTATTTTGTTTTGGTATTTTTTTTTTTTATGATATCTCTCTCATTGCTTTTGTATTGTTCTCTTTGTAATAAGTCTGTTTTATTTTTAATGTTAATGTGTGTTTTTTTGTATTTTCTAGTTGTCTGTCTTATATCTTTTTTGTGGTCTCTTTTAGTATCTCTATTTTTTGTGTCTTGTCTCTTGTATATATACTTTCTCATCTCGCTGAATTTTTTTCTATGTCATTTGTTGTATTTTTTATAGCTGTAAATTATGTAATCATTAACGATTCTTTAAATTCTCTTGTGTATCACTATGTGGTGTATATGTTCTTTAAATTTTGGTATTATATTATATGTGTATGTCTTAGTTCCTATCTTGTATAGTTGGTGTATTATCTCTTATCTCTTTTGTAGTGTTTTTATCTTTTTGTTGCCAGTATATGGGTTGCTAGTATTGCATATCTTCTATTTTCTTTTCGCTTTTGTATAGTTATATTTTGTTTCTATGATTTTCTTTCTCGTACATATTGGTTGTTCGTTTGGTGTGTGTTCCTATGTAAATGTATTGATATATGTCTGGTTATTATCTCGCTGTATCTCTTGTTTGGTCGTTATAATGCTCTCTATTCTTTTGTTATGATATGTTATTATATTATTATATTTTAATATATATTTATTTTTATTTTTTATATTGTGTTTTTTTATTTTTTTTTATTTATTTTTATATAATAAAATAAATATTAATTATATTTTATTTATTTTTTCTTTTTATTTTTTTTTATATTTATTTATTTATTTTTATTTTTTTTTTATTTTTTAATCATAAAATTTTTATATTATATATTATTTTTTATTTTTCTTTTATTTATTTAATTAGTTTTTTTTTATTTATTTTTATTTTGATAGTATAATATATATCAGAGTATAGTATATATACATATATAGTATAATATATATTCTTTTATTTATTCGTGTGACTCATATAGTAGCATATATTTATAAAATTATAATATATCCTATATTCTATTATATTATATATATATATATATATATCATATATATAGTATGATATATAATAGGTTTCAAATTCTGCAAAAGCGATAACTTAAAGTACAAGATCCATCATTTATTTTTAAATCTGAATTTTAAATTCATTTTTAAACGCTAGTTCTGAGAGAGCAGAAATCAAACCTTGAGTATGAATTGGAATAAAGTGGAGTTCATGCTTAAGACGTCACAATTTTCACGGTGAAATATGATACTTAGTTGTACTCCAGCACTCGTCACATGAACAGCGTTTGTAATGCATTTAAAGGTTTAGTTATGGAACTTATAGCTTATATTCAACGGTGTTGGTTTATTTTGATAACATGGCATACATGTTCTAATTTTACATCTGATTTTTCGGTAAAGCATCATTATGCAGATCGTGACCCCTCCAAGTTGCATATTGTGTGTGTATCTGATAACGTGCAAGGTCACCGAATACGAGCATTGGCTGCTGGTAAAGAGGGACATAAGACTACATACTTCGATATAACTTTAAAGTGTAGTAATGTGATACCTATATTGGATGGACATAGAGAAAATTATGGAAACGAATATTGTGTATAAAACATTTATAGCCAACGTGGAACGATTTAAAATGAAGATTGCTACCCATATTCATCTAAAAATTTCAACTAAGATACATACTTTAGCTGATCAAGATCTTGATGAACGTTGAAAGTTAATCAATTTTATAATAACAACTAAAGTAAATGATATATTTGGAGGATATGTTAATTTCCACCCGATTATCACCCAAGATGTTTGTGGGTGGCGGTAAAGCTTATTTATGCATATACACAAATTGAATATTTTTAAATATAGTAATAAAATATTTTTAATTTAAAACATTTTCATATCCTATGCATAAAGACGAATATATATATATATATATATATATATATATATATATATATATATATATATATATATATTATATATTATATTTATTATATATAATAAATATATATTTTATATAATATATATATATATATATATATATTTATAATATATATACATATAATATATATATATATTTATATATACTATATATATATATATATACGTATTAGTTAATATATATATTATATCATATATATATTCATATATTATATAATATTGTATATTATATATATATCTATATATATATATATATTATAATATATAAATAAATATATATACTATATATATATATAGTATATATATTCATATATATATATATATATATATATTATTAATATATAATATATATTATATATAGTATATATATATATATATATATATATATATTCTAATGGTCAATAAACAATGAAGTTATTTTTATAAAATGTGTGTTCAGATAGGACTTGAAGCAGTAAAGCATAGGCGGTGGGAGGAGCCTAATGGAGCTGTTTGCGCTACTGCCTTATTGATTTACAGCCTTAGGGTAAATAAAAAACATTGTTTTTTTTATTAAAAATTTTAATAACGAAACATGTTTTCTGTAAATAAAATTAAAATGTTAGTTTAAAATAAAATGCTGGACCCATAGTGTAGAAAACAGGTTATATGAAAAGAAAATTAATTGTGTAATAACTTTATTAAGAATTTACAATAACGTCACAACTAGAAAATATTTTCGCGTTCCCGCAGCAATATTGCGCCTGCAGGCAGACGCGTCGGTTTCGCTCCGGGTCGTGCCTGCAGGGGCGTTCGCACTTTCGCGGTCCGGCTCGCGTTGGCCTTCACGTAATCCGTTAAAGAGTTGAAATCATTGTAAACGAATTCTGCAGACATCCTTGTACAAGGTTTGTCTGTAATTTATTTCATCATCTTTCCTATGGACACCACCCCTCCTAGGGGTTCATAAACACCTCTGAAAGTTCTGAAACTTTGTTATTCTTATTCCATGGCCTTGTAAACTTATATAAGGAAACCAATATTGTATTATTAAACGTATCTTTATGATTCAGGCTCCGCACCGGCACCAGCACCGAAATCAAGCACTGGCTCCGATAATGACTTATCTGCTCAGACACCTTAGACCTCATCTTGATCCATCTTCCTCGGTTTCGCACTATATGCTGTTCTTCTGACTCTATCTCCAGCACCAGCTCGGCCTCCAGCTCCAGCACTAGTGCATATAATGACTCAGGTGCTCCGACTTATAAGACTTCTTCTTTTCTTTCTTCTTATTCCATCTTCCATCTTTATCTGTTACTTTTTTCAATGGGGCCTCCGCCAGGGGGTCCCCCCGACATCTTCCAGTGTTCTTAAAACTTCACAAATGAGATCTATGCCCTCGAAAACATATACATTAACACCAATATTTTGGTGCTAATTACATGTTTACTAACTCGGCACCACACCGCACCGCACCGCACCGCACCGCACCAACTCATTTGATTCGGTGCTCAACTTAAGCTCAGTACTCCAATTCATTTAGCCTCTTATAGGTACTCATCAAGTTTCATCTATCTACGAGCATTTCCAAGGTTTTGGGGCACAGCCCCATCACATATTGGGTGTAGCGGCTTGAAAACTCTGGGCAAGGTGAGTGATACCAGCCGTCTATGACGAGGTGACATCACCCACATTAAGTATACCAACTTTGAGAGGGAGACCAACTCGCTATGACACCCTGAAGAGCATTTTAAAGCTTTAACCCTTTGATGCCGAGTGAGTGATTCCGCTTATAAATAAAAATTTTTTTGTTTTTAATATCTTCTTTAGCCCTTTTTTTTTTTTTTTTTTTTTTTTTTTTTTTTTTTTTGATGCCCTATGCCCAAAAATAGGGTGATGCCATGCGGCATCTCACGGAGTTAAGATCGTCATAACAAATAAACTGCAATTCCTTTTTATTCAAATTTTCAGACTTTTAGTAATTTTTAATATATTATAGATATATATATATATAAGTACTATATATATAATTATGCTTATATATATTCTATATAATATATATTATATATTATATATAATACTTATATATATATATATACTAGTATATATATTTATCATATATATATATTATATATATATAATATATACTATATATAATATATATATATATATTATATCTATATCGGAGAAGGCAACTTATGGTTTCTATAGCTATAAGTTTCCATATATATAATATTATATATATATTATATATATATATATATATATATATATATAAGTATATATAATATATATTATATACTATATACTACATACTTATCATATTGTTTTTGCGATATACTAAAATTATATAATATATAATATATATATAACCGATGGTCGGTGTAAATATTTCGGCGAAGTCCGTACAAACCCAACTTGAAGAAACAGGATCTTGCCTAGCCTTGAAAAATAAATTTTGCCAAGGGCAAATGAAGATGGTATTGCAATTTGAAAGGTGAAAACCATACCTTGCATAATATAACTCAAGTACTCCAGCGTTTAGGAAAATAATAGTATATAAATATATATATATAGCTATATATATATACTATAATAATATATATATATATGGTATATATATATATATTATATAAGTAGTAGTATATAATTATTATATATATATATACTATAATATATATATATATATTATATTATATATTTACTATATGTACGTATAATATAATATTATATTTATATTTATATAAATATACTATATATTATATATAATAGACATATTATTAAAGAAATATATATATATATATTATAGTTAAATTAAACTATTATTCCTATTTTTCTTAGTATAATTAATAGGTATATATTATACTTATAGTATATATATATATATATATAATATATAGATATCACCACGAGTACTATATGTGCCGATGAGCAATCACTGGAGTAGACCATAAGCGGTGGAGGGCTTTCAAAGCGAGGTGTGGTCACTCCAATATCTACAAATATTTATACCTTGAATGAGAACCGGACTAAAACATTTATCTCCCTTGTAAACAAATATACGGTCCGCACTTTATGCATTTTGCCTCTTAGCCAATAGTTTTATATGCACATGCTTACACGGCGTTTCCTATTTCTTGACCCCAATCGTCCTGAATAAATTGGGTTTACCTTCATCAAGCCGCTTTACCGGTCCCGCGCCGGCAAAAGTAGCTACCCAGTCTTTCTCCGTGCGTGAATATGATCGAAGGCTGAAGAATCTTCCTTCTGCTTTTCCTCCTTTATTTTTATATCTTCCCGGCGGCTACGATGCCCTTGAAAGTTGCTAACTGGTAGAGTTTTACCCTTATGGTAATTTACACGGCGGTAATAAACAGCCCAGGCGTTTAACTACTCGTCAGTCCTAGCAGGTGAAAAAAATCCTCATGTACCTACTTCTTTGATTTAAGAATCTGCGTCCTGTACAATTCAATTATTATGTCGGATAAATCGACGCGTCCCCAAGTATATTTATTGTAACTCATTGAGGAAAAGGAGGGCAGTCCAATTTCGATAATATTTATTTCCTTTAGCGTACTATTCGACGGCAAGTTTACTTAGCTGGATGCCACACCCGCATATTTGGACAACATTTACAGAGCTTATATTCCAATCCCTTTTTACTCGCGATGCTTGTCGTCTTTTGTTGCGAGCATAGTATCGTAGTGTTTCCCTCTACCTTCAACTTTTAGCTTCCTGTCTGCGTATTTTCAGAAATTCAGTCCGATTTGGTCTAATTGTTTTGACAAACTAGCATTCCCCTCTTTCCTCCAAAGCAGTTATCAAAGGTAGGGAGGCGAACCAATGGTCATAAATACTTTATAGTTCTAGTGTTGAGGAATATCCTTTGTTAGTTCTTCAAGAACATATGCTGAGGATATACTAACTTTAGAGTCTCATCGACGTCATTTACCTACTGGATCCACACCCGCATAATTTGAAACACGAACAGGCTTATTGTCCAACAACTTCACTGCGATGCTGTCTGTCCTTTGTTCGATGCTGTCTGTCGTTTGTTCGACACAAGTATCGTAGTTTCCTGTCTGTCTTCAAAATTCAGTCGATTTGGTCTAATTGTTGACAGACATAGCATTCCTCTTTTCTCCAAAGCAGTTATCAAGGTAGAGAGGCGAACCATTGTCATAAAATACCTTAGTAGCTGCTAGTGTTGAGGAATAGTCCTTGTTAGGTTCAGAGGAACGTATGCTGGAGGGAATATTACAACTCCATGCTCCATATATATATGAATATATATATATAGTAAGATATATTATATATTACTATATATATATATTATATATATATATATATAATATATATATAATATATAATAATATATATAATATATAATATACATATACTACACCTAAATTAACTATAAATATATTATATATATATATATACTATTATAGAGTATATATATATTATATATATAATATATAATATATATATATAATAATTATATAATATATATATATTATATATATATAGTATATTATATACTATATAACTATATAATATATATATATCTATATAATATATTATATATATATACTACCTATATATATATATATATAGTATATATTATGATACGGAATTATATATATATATATTATATATATATATTATATATCTATATATATTATAATATATGATATATATAACTATATATACTATATATTTATATATATATATATATATATATAATATATATAAGTATATATATTAATATATTATATAATAATAGTATATATCTATATATAATATAATTATTATATATATATAATATAGTATATATACGTATATTCTATATATATATATATATATATATATATATAATATATATATATATATATAGTATATATTAGTATGTCTGCGCCGAGGCTACGCTCTTACTGTGAGAGCGTGATGAGCGACGGTTGGAGGTAATAGAGCGTGACTAAGTCTGTCGCACTTGGCGTGTTATCATCGGCTGCCCAGCGGCTGGTGCATTATGGTCGTCAGATCAGGCGTGAGTCGGCCGCGCCCATGAGAATATATTTCGATACGAGCCCTATGCACGCCGCTCGTTATGCATCATGCATCTAACCGGGAAGCGCTGCGGCGGGTGTCGCTTTTCAGTATATATATTTATATATATATATATATTATATAAATATAACTATAGTATATAAATATAATATATATATATATACATATATAATATATATATATATATATATACTATATTATAATATATTATATATATATACTATATTATATTATATATATAGTATATATAATATATATATATATATAATATATATTACAGCATGACGAGACCCTTGCTCGTTATGCAGACCGCATGGTATCAACAAATCGAAACAGTGGTATAATTTACCAACTGAATTGGGCGTAATTTTCTACAATTTTTCTTATTTACACGCACTAATTGAAATCAGTGCTTAATGAAAAATGAACTAAAAATAAGTCAAGGAAGGAGGAAAGCAAAAACAAAAAAAACAAACATAAACAATACGTAGCATATCCCGAAATGAGCTCGTATGGTATCATGAATTTACTAGGCCCTACTAGATATATTTTAATTATTTCCACTTTTTTTTAAGTTAATCTTTAACTAACAGCATAGAAAGTATAATAATAATTTTTTGAACAACCAAAACTCACTTTGTTTATTTTTAATAAATTTTTCAAAATTGCAACTGCAAAGATTGCAAGATTTCGCAGATTTTCAAAAAGCGTCCACTTTGCACAGCTACTGCAAGTGAACTGTGAAATATTTCAAACCTTTTCACATTTGCTTACGAAATCCAAGCTCTGTGAATTAGAAAATGCCAAATAAACCTTAAAAACTCGTATTATAAGGGTCAAAATAGCCTGAAATATTCATGAGACTAACAGGCATCAGTCGGTATCAAAGGGTTAAGGGGCTGCTGCATCCAGATTCGGGGGATGCAGCCACAAGTAACCTCGTCTACGACGAGATGACACCCATACATATATGTATAGCAAATTTGAGCAGGTACGATATCTGTAAGATGACCCTCCTCAACTATCGAACCATTGGTACCGCAACAGTAAACGGTGGTGATACTTAAAAATAAAGATGAATAAAGATGTATAAAGAAAAGTGAAGATGATTTAAAGATGATTGAAGAGGAGTTAAGCTTGGCGGAGCGGGGAACTGGGCAGTAAGGTGCAGCACGTTAGGGCTTCAGAGGTTATCTCAATAGACTCAGGGACACCGGAAAACGACTTGGGACATCGAAAACCCATATAAACATGTCAAAAACGACCTGAAAGACAATGTTGCAAATGTTGCAAATGCAACATTTGCTAAGAAATTTATTGTCATTAGTGACGTCTTACCCAAAAATACTAAAAAATACTAAGTATTCGGAAAAGTAACTAAAAGTAGCTTAAAAAGCCTAGAAAAGGCGAAATATCCATTGGTTCCTAGATTTGGACCAAATTGTAGCTAAATCTGGCATTGAGTGAAGTTACTGATTCCTACTACTCACCATACTCCCAGTTCTGGGGAGAGATGGTGGGTGATGATGATGATTATATAGTATATATATTATATATAGTATATATAAGAATATATATAAGATGAAGGGGTGTAAATGCATATTGAGTATATGAGTATATATGCTATAATATATATATATATATAGTATTATTATATATGATATTTTTAGTTGAAATTCTTTAAATAAATTATATGATATGTATGCAAGACTTAATTTTCTTCTATTTAAAAGGAATCCACTAGTCTCTTTTAATTAAGGCATTGTAATCTTATTATTACTATTGGCGTCCTAAGATTATTTTGATTTTAAAACTATATATTATATATATATATATATATATATATATATATATATATATTATTATATTATATATATATATATATATATATATATATATATATATATATATATATATATATATTTTATATATTATATATATGTTAGTTTTTGAAGTTTTCTTCTTTATTTTCTAACCCTTTAAGTCGATGTAAAAGGGTAATTTTAGCTTCTTCCCTTTCTTCAAGTTTCTTGCCCTTGTTCTAGTCCCAAAGAATATAAAATAATTTTTAAACCATTTCTACAATTTTTTTATTATTTTTTTCAGAAAATAAATGAGAGAAATTCAAATTATTTTTATTGTTTTGCCTACTTTCCTGCAAAGTAATAAAATTTCAATTTTGTTATAAAAAGTAACTATTAATTAAGGCTGCAGAAAACTCCGGCCGGAGAGCCGGAAACATAAGAGAATTGTAAAGAGACCAGATATCCAGCGTTTTTACAATGAAAATCATTAATGAAAATAATAACAATAGTATATATAGTTATATATAGCTACCACAAAAGAAACTTATTTGTTGTTAGGCTGGTTCAGATAAAGTAAGATGAGGAGAAACTGAGATTTGAGTTCAACGTTGTGTTGGTTGGAAATTATAAAAATGGGTTAGTTGTTTATAACTTATATTTATTTACTCGTATTTATATGTAGATAAATAATATTAAAGATCAGTGATGGGTGCGAAAAGAGTCTGAGTTTAGAGATGATTGTAATTGTTTAATATACAATGATCCTAATATGTGTATATCAAACCAGTTGGTTCTGGTGTGTATGCGAAGTGGTTCATTAGATAGATAGATAGATAGATAGATAGATAGATAGATAGATAGATAGATAGATAGATAGATAGATAGATACAGTAAATAGATAGATAGATACAGTAAATAGATAGATAGATAGATAGATAGATAGATAGATAGATAGATATATAGATAGATAGATAGATAGATAGATAGATAGATAGATAGATAGATAGATAGATTACATGGTTTGATAAATAGATAGATAGATACGGATAGATAGATAGATAGAGTAGATAGATAGATAGATAGATAGATGATAGATAGATATGTAGATGAAAGATAGAATCCTGTAGATAGATAGATAGATAGATAGATAGATAGATAGATAGATAGATAGATAGATAGATAGATAGAGAGATAGATAGATAGATAGATATTTCTTGGGCTGGAGTTAGGTTTTCAATTTACATTATTAAGATTTAAAATATAGCCCTTTTAACATTATATATAATTCACTTTATATTTTGTTGCTACCACAATTTTATCGATTAAACGCAAAGATGCTAAAACGCTTCTGTCCAATATTATGACTCCAGAGTCATGACCCAAAGACTGCAACCCTTACACATTTTACCGCAAACTTTAAAGTAATGTTGAAATTACTAAGATGAAAATAATGATAATGATAATGATAATGATAATGATAATGATAATGATAATGATAATGATAGTAAAATTATAATTTGATATATAGACAGAAATTTACATAATTCTATTATTTAAAATTCCGTAGAATTTACTTGCAGGAATAAGCTCATTCGAACTCGAATAAAAAAAAAAAAAAAAAAAAAAAAAAAAAAAGTAATTTGATTCAGTGGGGAAAATAGTCAATTTAAAAGCTTTATATGAAAACTTATATGAATTGTTAATAACTTAAATTAATTTGCTAATCATTTGTGCTTTTCAAGTGCAAGACTTCCATTTCTCTAAAATATTTCAATTTTGTTTTTTGATATATATATATATATATTATATATATATATATATATATATATTATAATATAATATATATATATATAATGTATATATATATTATATATATTTCTCTAATAATATAAGTTTTTTATATTATATATATATATATATATATATATATATATATGATAAACCAATATAGATTAACTTCTTATAGGTAATCATTTTAGCTGACATATGGAAATAATTGAATATTGTGTAATGAGAATTATTTGCAGAATTTTGTAGAATTTAAATTTGAGCATAATTTTCTTAACTTCCATCATATTTACATAATACAAAATGCAGAGATGTAGCATGGGAGGGTTTCTTCAAATACAAAACAAACGGAAAAAGAATCTGAAAAACGCTCGAAATAGACGTTTTATTGTTCACCCAATGCTGCATCTTACCTTTTATTTGACGTAAATCGGGTTAAAATTAAGAAAATTACTCCTAAATTTAAATTCCTCGTATTCTGCGACCAGTTCTCACCACAAGATTAACTCATTCCAATAATAATAAAAAAAATTCACAGAAACAGTGCACAATTTAGCAACATTATTATATGCTCTCTTTTAAAGTCAAATATTTTCTTTAAGGGACGGGGAACTCAGAATCCTATAACAGGCCCAGCAAGAGATCACAGTAGTTCTTTGGTTGATTCTCTTGGAGGAGCTTATGTCTACATCGATTCATCTTTTCCAAGACGCCCGGATGACGTTGCCCGATTCGATAGTCTTGATTTTCAAGCTACAGGTATGTCTTAGTCTTAAAAATTATGTAACAAAATAAATTTGAAATTTAATTGATTTTCCTATAGCATATATTCTTACAAAGCAAACGGTGTCAAAAATAAAAAGGGATTTAATTATTTATTGTTATGACTTTTTTTTTTTTAAAATTAAACAGATCCAAATAATCCTCCGTGCATGAGGTTCTTCACATTCATGTCAGGTAAAGGTGTTGGAATGCTTCGCGTCATTATTCAGGATGTGGAAACAAGAAGAGAGAGAGTTCTCTGGGCGCTTGCTGGTAATCAGGGTTCAAAATGGATTAAAGCTCAATTGGCATTATCTTCCAACACACCTTTCAAAGTAATTCATCTTTAATTAATCGTTTTTTTTTTTTAATAAAGCTTTGAGAGTGCACTTGGGTAGGCAGAATACACACACAAACTCGCACACGCATATATATATATATATATATATATATATTTATAAATGTATATAGATATATATATATATTATATAATATAATAATATATAATATATAATATAATATTATATAATATTATTATACATCATATATAGTATTATTATTAATATATAGGTACAATATATATATATATTAATATAGTATATATATATATATATATATATATATATATATATATATATATATAGTTGAGAAAAACCGACCTTTCTCTCAATTTTTTTATTTATTTTTTTTTTTATTTTTATTTTTTGCTTTTAAAACGTTTATCTTTGCTTTTTATGCTTTTTATCGTTTCTTGCGTTTTTTTTTGTGTTTTATGTTTTTGCCAAATGGTTTATATTATTTTAGTATTTTATCTTGTTTACATTATTTATAGCGAATTTCTTTCTTAATATCGCAATGAAATAGTTTTGTTTCCCATATTTGTAATGCATAAATAGCTGATTTAATTGTGAAGGCATGAAGTTTGGTATTATCAGATTCTTAAAATTTTTTACAAGGGATTTTCCTTATTTAAAAATTTAGCATGATGAATTATATCAATGTTGGAACAAAAATATTTCCCATTCTCAAAGTTTACAATTCAAAAAAAAAGAATACCTGTCCTCTTAATAACCATTTATGCCCTACAGTACAATCATGGAAAAATCTATTTTTGTACACACAAAAAAAAAAAAAAAAAAAAAAAAAAAAAAAAAAAATGCTTGTTTTTTAATTTTCCTCAAATGTTAATAACAAATTCATTTTTTCACAAATTCTCTTTGTTACATCTCTCTCTCTTCTTCTCTCTCCCTCTCTCTCATCTCCTCTCTCCCTTCTCTCTCTCTCTCTTCTCTCTTCTCTTCTCTCTCTCTCTGCTCTATATTATATATATATATATATATATATATATATATATATTATATATATATATATATATATATACTTATATATATAATATATAATAAATATATATATATTACAGAAGATACACAACCACTCACTACGGGCAGAGCCCTTAATCTAGGAGGGGTGTCCAATTAACGTCGAGCAGGACGGAGTCCAAGCCAAGGAGAGAATAGCTCACATTCTCCGCGAGAATTATATATATATATATATATTAATACTATATATATTTATAATAATATATATATATATATATTTTATATATATATATATTATATATATAATATATATATATATATATATATATATATATATTATATAATATTATAATATATATATATATATTATACTATTATATGATATATTATATATTATATATATATATAATATATATATATATATATATATATATATATATATATTAGTGATGTACACCGAAGCCAGTAAGGTGGTTTTTACCCAATAGGGGGTATTTTCGGTGGCTACGTACGTAGGTGGGTATTTTGGGTTTCTCACGTAGATTCACGCAAAGCGTATGTGTGAGCAATACCCTCCTCAAGCTCTTTCATGAGGTTATTTTTCAGACATTACATCACGTCACAGGGCCCTCGGCCCTGTGCGTCTCACATACGCGTAGCGTGTGTGAGCAATACCCTAATAACGTTCTTTCCTGAGCTGTTTTTAGCATTCTCTATGCTACTCTTGGTGGGTATTTTCATTCTTAACGGTCTTTCATGAGGTGTTTCTGCCTTCTTCTGCTGCTTCACTTGGTTGGTTTCACCCTTCTCTGTTCCAATCCAGGGTGTTTCCATTCTTCACTGAGGTTCGTGAGTCGTTTTACCCTCCTCTGGTGGTGCTCTTGATAGATGCTTTTACCTTTCCTCAGAGGCTTCATCTGTGCTTTGCTTAACTCTAGCAGGTTTTTTAGAGGTCGGGAGGGTATTTTCACTTGCCCCAACAAACTTCCGGAGCCTTTCTGGTTAGTGACCACCACAATCACTTTTGTACTACTACTACGTCATTCACGTTAATGCACATCCGTTTGTGCGCATATCATTTGCCTCCTCTTCTTTCTGCACTAGCCCCGCAGGGAGTCACATCGAAAGCGGAACCAAAATGGAACTTTTACCAGCCGCCGACCAGGCTGGGTTCGAACGTCAATCACTGAGACACTTCCAACGCCTCAAGTTCAGTGCACTTAAGCCACCGGGCCGTGTGTGAATGCCATACATTAGGTAGAAAAATAATGTTTATATAGAACGAATATTTCTTATGTACTATTTGACAAATATATTTCAACATAGTTTCCACACATAGTGAGATATTCCAAATTTAAATTTAGAATACATCAGTAAACTGCATTTTTGTAAACGGGCAGTGATGAGTGTTATATATGAATATTATATATATATAATATAAATATATATAATATATATATATATATATATATATTATATATTATTGATATAGTGTCGTATATAAATATATATATAATATGAGAAGGAGAGAGAGAGAGGAAGAATAAAAACTATGCAAAAATAGTTTACCATAATAGCGATGGAATGCACACACAAACAAATACACACACTACGCATATATATTATAATATTTATATATATATTATATATATATATAATTGATTAAATATATATTATATTATATTAATATATATAGTATATATAATTATATAAATATATATAATTACTAAGTATATATATATAAAATATATGACTATTATATATATATTATATAATATATATATTATATGATATATAAATGTTATATATATATATATACGTATAATGCGAGAGAGAGAGAGAAGACGAAGCAGAGAAAGAGAGAAAGAGATTGCAGTAGAGAACCAATGAGAACCTATTGACCAAGAGAGGAAACAAGGAAATCTATTACCAAACCAAGAGAAGAAACAAGGAAAGGGACCTAATTCCGAGAGAGAAACAGGGAAACCTAATTCAAAGAGAAAAAACAAGGAAACCTATTTTTTTTGAGAAGAAACAAGGAAACCTAATTCCAAAGAGAAGAAACAAATGACCCTAATTCCAAAGGGAAGAAACAAAGAAACCTAATTCCAAAGAGAAGGAACAAGGAGATCTATTACCAAAGAGAAGAAACAAGGAGACCTATTACCAAAGAGAATAAACAAGCAGTCATAGAACTTTAGCATGAAAACTTTACTATTCGGTTTTATACACCACGTGTAGAAAGCAATTTACGTTATTATTATTTAATTTTTAAGTTGGAAAACATCTCTCATATGTAGAAAACAAATGTTTTTATTATTTTTGCTTATTATTATTATTATATTATTATTATTATTATTATATTATTATCATTATATTATTATTATTATTAAATATATTAAATTATTATTATTCATTATTATTATTTTATATATTTATATATTAGTTAATCATTAACTCATTTAATAGTATACATGATTATTATATTAATATTATTATTGATTAATTATTATATTATTGATTATTATTATTATTTTATATTATTATTATTATTATATTATTATTATTATTATTATTATTATTATTATTCTATTAATTATATTATATTATATGAAATTATTATATTATTATTTATTATTATTATTATTATTATTATTATTATTATTATTATTATTATTATTATTATTATTATTATTATTATTATTATTATTATTATTATTATTATTATTATATTATTATTATTATTATTATTATTTATTATTAAATTATTAATTATTATAATATTATTATTATTATATTCTTATTATTGTTATTTTTATTATATTATTATTACTTATTATTATCACCTATTAATTAATTAATTAATGTTAATTATTATTATTATTATTATTATTATTATTATTATTATTATTATTATTATTATTATTATTATTATTATTATTAATGTATTAATTAATCTAATTATTTAATTACTTTCAACAGTTAGAAACAAAAAACGTTGCACTGTAAAAACTAGAATAAAAACAATTTACGGGTATTATTATCTATTTTATTTTTTCAACATGAAATACATTTACAAATTTACTTTTAAAAGAAATTTTCTAGTCATTTTACTAATTATTGATTGCTTCGTTATTGTTAGTGCTGAATTATTATATTATATAATTATTATTAATTATTATATTTATTATTATTACTATTTATTATATTGATTTATTATTATATATTATTATTATTATTAAAATTATTAATTATATCATTATTATTTATTATTATTTTAATTTATTATTATTATATTATTATTATATTTTATTATTCATTATTATTATTAGTATTAATTACAATTACATATAGGTCGTAAACACCTAGAACTTGGCATTAACAAAACTTCGAAAAAAACAATTGTATATTTACTTTCGAGTATTTTTGACGTGGAGTAGTAAACAATGTTTGCATGATGTAGAAAACAAATGTTTTTAATGTATTTCTGCTTTATTATTATTAGTTATATATTATTATTAATTATTATTATTATTCATTATATATTATTAGTTATTATTATTATTATTATGTATTCTGATTATTATAATTAAATATTATTAAGTGATAAAAAATATTAATATCTTTTAAGATAATTATTACCATTTGATTGTTATATTGTACTTTAATTTGATTTTAATGATTCAGTGTGCCAATATTATTATCATTATTAAAATAATTTTATAGTTATTATTATTTTAATATTACTAAATAAATAAATAAATAAATAGTAATATATTATTATTTATTAAAATTAATTAACTTTTACTTAATTATTATTTATTATTAAATTAATTATTATTATTATTATTATTAATATTATTATTATTAGTACTTTACAACAGTTCGTAAAACAAGTGCTGCACTTAACTTGAAAAAAAAAAAACATTTACGTTATTACTATTTTTCAATTTGGAAATTATTTCGCATTTGTAGAAACCAAATGTTTTTTTTTTTTTTTTTGCTATTATTTTTTTTATTATTACTGTTATTATTATTATTTTATTATTTATCTATTATTATTATTTTTTTTATTATTATTATTATTATTATTTATTATTATTATTATTATTATTATTATTATTAATTATTATTATTATTATTATTATTATTATTATTATTATTATTATTATTATTATTATTATTATTATTATTATTATTATTATTATTATTATTATTATTATTATTATTACCTTTTATTTAAATTTTATTATTATCATTATTATTGTTATAAAATATTAATCATTATTATTATTATTATTATTATTATTATTATTTATTATCACGAAAATTAATATTTTTATTATATTATGTATTATTATTATTAATATTATTATTATGTATTATTATTAATTATTTTATTTTATTATTATTATATTAATTTATTATTATTATTAGATATTATTCTTATTATTTTTTATTATTATTATTAACTTTATTATTGGATGTTAAAACAACAACAACATCGTTTCTATTTTAATTATTATTTTTATTTTCATTTTTATTATTTTTCTTAATTTTTTTCGAATTTAAAACTCACAGGAGTTCGTGTTTAAAGATTGAAAGCAAATTATGCTTTTATTTTTATTATTATTATTATTATTATTATTATTATTATTATTATTATTATTATTATTATTATTATTATTATTATTATTATTATTATTATTATTATTATTATTTTATTTTTATTATTATTATTACATTTAAACTTCACAAACACAACATTATTGTTATTATTATTATTATTATTATTATTATTATTATTATTATTATTATTATTATTATTAATGATTATTATTATTATTATTATTATTATTATTATTATTATTATTATTATTATTATTATTATTATTATTATTATTTTTATTATTATTATTTTATAAGTTGAAGAACACTTCGCATATGTAGAAAACAAAATAAGTTTTATTAAAAGTTGTTCAAAATTTTAATAGAAATACGTTTTTATGGACCCTAACTCCTTAAGACACTAGGGTCGTTAGCTCCGAGGGGGGTGCTGTTAGCACCACTGTTATGTGTTCGAACCTTAGCGCTTTTCGGTTTTACGTCTTTATTTATGTAAAAACATGTATTTAATACCCAAAAGACGTAAATATATAAGGACGTTTAACAAATAGACCCAAAGTGACACCTTCCACCCCTCTTGGAGGAACGACTTTACGGCTTTACGTCTTTTTGTATATAAATATATTCTTATTAATCTGATGATACATGCATTATCTACAAACGCAAGTTGATAAGGTAGAAAACGAGTCATGATAAAACAGACTAGAGCATGATAACAGCATAGAAACAAGATTAAATAAATATATTTTTAATCTGAAACATATTGATTCAGTGACACCTGAGTTGATAAGGAGAAAATGTTAGCCTTTCTTGGGACTGGGCGAAGTAATCCTCATCTCCACTTTGCCTTTCTTGTGATTAGTTGAAATGTCCCATATCGCCACCAAATCTGCTCCGGTGATTGGTGAATATCCTTGTCTTACACGTGTACTTGTGTGACTGGAAGAAAATTATCTTATCTCTTTAAAGCTGTATTTGAACAAGGATGTTATATTAACTTGGAGGTCTAAACCCATTTTAAACCCATAGTTGCTCTATCTTTTAAAAGTTGAACAAGCTCTGTGCTCCGTCTTAAAAGTGTTCTATTTCCGCTAAGTATATTAACGTGTATATGTCATGACCAGCTTTAACAGATATACCTCTATACAAGACATTATGCAGTGGGAAATCAATATCCCTGGATGTGGAGCTTCATTCTTATATAAAAGAAATGCCAGAGGTTCTGAATTTTTCACATATGCCAGTCATTCACCATATCATAGTACCAAACGTGTTTTTATGAGCAGAGACGAATTGCTTTGTAAACACGTTGAAGATTGGATTATGGAGTACTTTAAACCAAACCCTGCTTAAACTGGACATTAACATAGTTATACAGTCAGAGCGAAGAATCAGACGCAAGCAACTTACTATAGTTCCTATCTAACATCAAAACACCATCTAAATTTAAGTTTCGAATAGGGGGAGGCATAATATAGAACAGGTGTTTTTGACTACATCATATGGATTCTAATTT
>JABUQX010057848.1:32500-35000 GCA_015478945.1 Trachelipus rathkii
CATTGCCAGTCTCATTACACCCTCCACCGCACAATCATCAGCTCGACCAGCAGAATCATCATCAACTTCTGAATGATCCACTGCCTCACCAGCAAGCTCTACCTTACAGTTTATACGATCCTAGAGTTAAACAGATAACCAATTACGAGAAGGAAGTGCATCGAATTTTAAATTCAGACATTAATATCCACGAGAAACGTATCTTATACCAGGATGCCATGCAAAAACCACTGGACGACAGAAATTTTGTTAAATGAATATCATGAACTGTTTCTTATGTATTTCCAAATTTGCACAACGGGTTTAGCTTTTTTGTAATTTTACATATTTCATAAACTAACACTATAATTCACAGAGTGTAAAATGACTTGCTTTGTTTAACTCTATTTTCTTGCGATTTTATGAAAAAAAGATGATCGCCAGCAATATAAAGCCTATAATAAGATAAAATAAACGCCATAGATAAAATAAACGCCAAACATGATAAACAATGTTTAGCGAACACGATAAAAATAAACCTCGGTCCGACGTTTTTCATGAGTCATTTGCCTTCAGTTTGTATCTGGACGTTGAATGTAAAGTGTGTGATATTATATATTTGTTGATTTTATATTATATATATATATATTATAATATATAATATATATATAATAGTATATTATATCTATTAATATATATTATTATATATATATATATATAATATATATATATATGTATATATATTATATACGATTCAAGATTGTTTAATTTCATCTTACAGATCAGATACCTTAATTAAAATGCCACGAAATTATAAAAATGATCCAAACAAATTTTGTTAATTGTGGTGAGGTAACGTTGAAGTCCCAAATGAGGAATATTACTACCTTTAAATAAAAAAAAAGCATATAACTTTATTTTGAATTAAAGTTTGGGTGATTCAAAATAAATCTTGGGCACTTCATATTTGCTGTGCGTCTTGTGTAGCATTACTTAGTGGTTGGCTTAACGAGTCCAAACATATGCCATTTGCAATTCCAATGGTATGGAGGGAACCAAAGGATAACGCAATGGACAGTCGTGATTACAAAAATTGCTGGAATGACAATCAGACCAAGAAGAACATTAAATATCCAACCTACTTCGACTATTAGGCTGTTTTAACAGCGGAAGAGCTTTCTATCCTGCACCACGAAAATGTGAATCTCCTGTCAGAAACTCCGACGAAGAAGATTACAATTACGTCCAGAAAATGACGACTTTGAAGACCTTGGTTATGATGGAATGTCAACAGACCCTCATAGAATTAATCAGCATGAACTCAATGATCTAATTCGCGATCTATCATTGTCAAAAGAAACCGGCAGAACATTGGCCTATGGATTGAGAAGGGAACTACCATTTCTTTATTCGGCGAGCGAAGAAAGATTCGACTCTTTTCCAGTAGACGGCAATTTAGTACATTGTACTGATTTGATTTCATTAAATACGAAGAATTAGGAGACGTGTCCATTGATTCTAAGGAAAATGGAGATTGTTTTTAGATTTTTTAACTCAGTTTTAAAAAGCAGTGCTCTTCATATTGAAATGTGAAACCTTTCGACTCCATATGCCTATGTATGCCCATATGAAAGAGACCTCCGACAATATGATATTTTGTTATTGAAATACGATACAAAAGCATTCTTCGAATTAAGCGGCGATTTATAAAGTTATGCACTTTTGGTTAGGTTCTCCAAGCATGGATATACTAAAATTATTGTTTGTTTCCTTGATGCGAAGGTGGGATAGCAGAAGATTGCAAAATCATTCTTGTCAAGAAGAATGGCCTAAAGAAATTATTACCTGGAAATAAAATGTAATTTTTCAACCCACTGTAAAACCTGATACTGCATATCTTCCTCTATTGCACATCAACCTCGGTTAATGAAAAATTTTGTAAAACATTGGATAAATGGTCGGGTTACTATACGTAAATAAGAAATTCCCTAGGATCAGTGATTCTAAAATTAAAGAGGGTATTTTTGTAGGCCCACAAATAAGGGAGCTAATGAGGACCATCACTTTGATGAAAGCTTGAATAATATTGAAAACCTGCATGGAGATCCTTGTAAAAGGTCATAACTGGGTTTTTAGGCAATATTAAGGCCGACAACTATGAAGAACAGTTCCGAACTCCTCCGAATTATAAAGCAATGGGATGTAACATGTTCCTAAAAATACATTTCCTTCATTCACACTTGGATTTTTTTTCGCTAACTGCAAATCTAGGCGCTATAAGCGATGAGCATGTTGAGCGATTCCACCAAGATATTTAAAACTATCGAAAAACTTTCAGGAAGATTGGAATCCAAATATGCTTGCAGACTTTTGTTGGTGGCTTAAAAGGGATGTTCCTCAAGCAAAGTCAACAGTAGAAAATCTTCAAAATCTACATTTTTAATTGCAGAAGTATATAGGTGAGGATAATGTATCAATATCAATTTTATAACAATATTAAAATTTTAATTTCGTATTACCA
>JABUQX010057848.1:40000-43030 GCA_015478945.1 Trachelipus rathkii
TTTATAGCCGATGTAAATGGTGAATTCTTCTTCTCAAGAAAGACTATTCTTATGCCAATGGAGGATGAGAAACAAAACCCTGATTTTCTTATCTATAATTACGCACTTAATAAATATAAACCTACTGCTACGACTGTATGTCCAGAGTCCTGTTTCAAATTGTTAGAGCCTATCTCTATGTAGAATGGGGAAATTATTTCCTCAGAGCACTTGAAATTGAGAATCCGCTTTCGGACATTCAGCTAAGTACCCATCAAGTAAGAGTTCAGAACCAAGCTATTTAATTTTACGCATTGGTTATCGAGCATCAATATCCACAATATTGTTACGGAATCTGCACACAGAAAGTAATTATAGGAATTGTCGAACACGAGGCATACTCTGGGAGTTATATAAAAATCCCTTATAAATTCTCTTTTGGTCTTAGGGGTGTCAGTCATTATAAATGGGACAACTAACGGACGTGCTATGAATGTTAACCGTGGGGGTAAATTCTATGTTGAGCCTTTTTACGATCTAGTAGCTAATACTGTTTCAATGCGGTGATATCAAGTAGGGGGTCAATCTTTGAAGAATTACGCAAGAATATAATTTATATGCTTTCAATCTCGGCGCAGACCTTTCAGCGTGTAGCAAAAGTCATTTAAACATTTTAAGAAAAGAGTAATTAGGATTAAGTCTCTCATTTAGTGGAAGTCTACAGTCATCTATCACAGTTGTTGGTTATCTGGAACATCTTCAGCTTATTAAAATTGACGAGAGCACGCAACGTGTTTTAATTATTAAAGATGAATGAAGAAGAAATATAAACTATGTTTAAAAATGAACCTCGATTCTTAGGAGTATTTGCCATTAACGAAGTACCCTCTGTGGAACTGGAGAAGGACAACGGCTTCGTATTGAACACCTCGCCTCGTCACGTAACAACAGGAGGACACTGGATTTCTGTTTACAGGAAGAAAATGGAGCTGTATACGTGATTAATTCTTTGGATTTAAAATTTATTTTAAATAATCATTATATCATTTCATTTTTAAAATATAATAATGTTAATTATATAAAAACTATGTCTCGGCCTGTACAACCCTCGTACTCTAATTTATGTGGAGTCTATTGTATTTATTTCATTATATGTTTTTTAAACAGGGTGGGATTTAATAACTTGTAAATATATTCGATGCTAAAAATTTGTATGTCAATGATTATATAATTTCTAATTGTGTAGTAAATGCTTTAAAAAAAAGCATGATTTTACTATCGGGAAAATCCTGCACAGATCGATACACTTTTAAAAAAATTTACACCACTATATTTCCGATTTTAATGCAATTTGGTATATAAGGTTATTTCATCCACCAGAAGCACTGGTACAAATATTAAATCCCTGAGACTTTTAGTTTTTGAGTAAATCGAGTTTTGAATTTTAGGGAGGAGGCTTTACCCCATGTTTTCGATGGCCAATAACGACCCTTATTTTTTAGAAAGCAATACATATTATATATGGATCGAAGCGGGATAAAGAGACGAATCCAATGGCACTAGTTTCAGGTTTGTACCATAAACAGAAAAAAGTTTCCCCGTTTTTCATTCTTCCACCTGGACGTGAAAATTCAATTTTTATTCACTTCCAAAATTCAATGTTTTACCTTTAAAGAAAACAAATAAAAATAAATATTGATAATTTATGTTTTTTTTTTACTTTAAATTAAAGGATATATATATATATAGTATAATATATTATATTATAATTATTATTTATATATATTATAGTATATATATATATATATATATAATAATATATTATATATATATATATATATATATATATATATATATATAATATATATATTATATATATATATATAATATATTATATAATTAGGGTAGGTCGACAACAAAACCGCAAACTGCGTAATGTTGCGGTAGTTGAAGGAGATGAAAATAAATGTCCTCCTAGAGTTTTAGAGGAATCTAATAAGGGGTTGCTTGCGGAAATCGAATCAAAGGTTATTTGGTTTGGACATCAAACAATGATTATTTAATCCGACTGATATGTTTTGTTTTTTTATCATGGATGTGTGTCTGTGAAGGTATGATTTCATTCAAACGTTATTATTTACGAATGGTAAATGAGTAAAAAGAAAACAGTTCATTATACATGTATAGAGCAATGACAACATTTGCATAGCGTAAGTTTGACATTTGTAATCTTACTAATGTAATATGTCATATGCGATTGTGAGTATATGATTTGGACGTAAATGACGGACAATCTTTCCTAAAACTTAAAAAGCCCCCATTTTTTTTTTATGTTAGAATCGACGCAATTTCTCTCCAAAGCCATACAACATGTTGAGAAACTGATTGTTCACTATTTCACAGATCTTTCAACGCTTTGAGAATGTGATGGAAAATCGGGAAGAGTTGGCCTAACAAGAGTAGTCAAACAATTTTTCATTGGACATGTTTTTCATACTTGGCGGTTCTGCAACACCAGTAGAAGTAAGATCTATTAGTTCATTCCAGCAACCTGCATTCCAATTTACCTTTGAAATTGTTTTCTCACGCTTCCGATCACATGTCATTCTGCAAAGAATAAAAACATAAACACAGCAATGAGGCATTCGGTTATGTAGGATACATATTTTTTATAATGAATTTGTACATTTAGGACTCTATTACATTTTATGAAAACTAGTTACGTAAAGCAAAGATTACAGTTATGCATGTTCCTACAAGAGAGTATAACTTCTAATCCTAGACTTCTGATTTCATGGTCTACATCTTTAACCATTGCATAAAGAAAATTTTCAGGAAGTAAACAATAGGCGTTGCCTTGAATGTTTTTCTGTACAATGCGTTTCACATCATTAAATGGGAGAAGATTAAGCCTTGTAATTGAATTGAAAAGATACGAGGAGCATCATGAAATTTCGATGATGCCTTAATTTCAAACCCTGCTGGTGCATAAACAGTAACAATATAATGTTATAATTTAGTCAGACTTTCGATTGGAGAACTATCCCGAGT
>JABUQX010057849.1:0-15000 GCA_015478945.1 Trachelipus rathkii
GAAGTAGGGGATGATAGCTCTCAGAATTGGTAACGATTATAAAAAAAAGAAAATCTATCCAGTATAATTTTAGATCCCATTCCGCAGATTCCATTGCGCCAGATTCCTTCCTAGATCAATTCCATCCCAGATCCCATACTCAGAATGTCCTCCCCAGATCTTCCATCCTCAGATTATTCCCTTCCCGACTTCATCCCCTTAGATTCCAACGCTCGTAAGCCCATCCCAGATCCCATTCCGAAGTCCCAATCATTCCATGATTCCATCCCAGATCCCTCCAAGAGGGTTTGATGCTCCTTATTATCTTCATTTGCACGAGTTTGTTTTTTAAAAAAAATAATCTCAAAATTAAAAACCTTTTATTGAGGAAATAACAGTTTCTTAATCAAAAACGTATCAAGTAAAGAAGGAAAGAATACTACTTTGTCTAAAGAAAAAGAAAAAAACAAACTTGAATATAATTTATAATCTTCTAAATGAAGATAATATATGGAAAAAATTGCGCTCGTATAAGACTTTCACACTAAATTATTTAATATATAATAAATTTATATATATACTATTTATATTTTTTATTATTTTTATTATTTATTTTTTTTTTTTATTTACTTTTTTTGTATATATTTATTTTATTTTATTTTTTATATTTTTTTTTTGAGCTAATTATATAAACTTGTGGCTTACTATATCTATATATCTATACACTTATTTTCATTTACCTTCTATCTATATTATATATATAGTATATAATATAATAATATATATATATATATATGCTAACTACTTGTATATATATAATATATATGAATATATTTATACTTTATATCTTAAGTATTTATATTATTAAACTATTATAGGCTCTGGAAACTCTCTAACATATCCGTGGACAACTACGAGAAAGTCCGTTTGGTCCAAAGCGGGGTCAGATGATTGGTTACAAAACCCAATCTCTTTCATCGTAGCACAATCAGGAAATAATTCGAGTGATTCTCTCGATTTCAATCATTCCCGCTTTCACCTATGCAAGCTTTATCTAATTAAATTAAAAAATTAAATTTAAAATTTTTTAATTTAATTCAAATATACATTATTTTGGTTTTATCAAAGATGAATTTTTTAAGCCATTTAAATCGGCATTAGTTACTTAAGGTAAGAAAATTTTACTTTTTCAAAAAACTTTATTTAATAAGCTTTTTTTTCTTTTCAAATTGCCTAATTAATGGTGTGGCTTATAATAGTAGAAGTATTTATTGTTCATCAGAATGTAGTATAGTTAATTTTCTTACTTAAATAACTACTTTTAAAATAAAAATAAATAAATAAGCATTTTTAATTGCGTGAATTTGATCACAATAGTGAGCGGATAAATGTAACTTTTCAGTACCAAGTTTCGTGCACCCATGTATGGTAAGCAGTTACCAAGGAAAACAAGTTTTTCAGGTTAAGGAAAACAAAAGAAATGAGGGTTGAAAGAGGCTGAGTTCTGGATTTTTACTACAGCATGTATCCCTCATTGACACCCCATGAAGGTAAATTATAAATCCAATAATGTTTAACATAGAATGTGTGAGTGCCTACACAGGCTAAAGGAAATTATAGTTTGAACTCGTGATGGACTAAGTTTTTTCGGCATAGAAGAGAGGAAAGGCATACTGAATGGGTTCCTTTGGTGACTTGACTCTCTAACTGTTAACTAAGGCCCTCTCTTCACTCTGATCAAATAAAAATTAAAAGTAATAGATATTCCAACTCTATCTCTCTAACATTATTTTTTAAATTTGTTTTTTCGCTTTAATACGCCCCTAATACCTATAAATCTTCACTACGATAAACAATATTAAGTATTTGTCCTTTTCTTCGCATCTGAAGAAGCCCAAAATCAAAAACTGTCTGTTTCAATGCACGTATTTTTCGTCCATCTCACAAGTGTTTGTATAACATTTATATAAAAAAAATTTTAAACTTTACGTATTAAAATCAATAACTACGAAACAATTCTTTTAAAGTGTTGTTTGAGCAACACATTTTGTTTATCAAAACAACAGATCTAGAAATGAAAACTTTACTTAGGTTTATTCGAAAAATGGAGTTGAATCTTGCTACCGAAATAGAATGAAGCGTAAGTCCGAACTCAACTTTATTGAAATCCACTGTTCACTGTAAGCACTATGCTAACGATTATATAGATCATTGGTAAGCATATTTTTAAAATAATTTATTAAAAAATATTATTATATTATTAATGATTGCTATTATTAATTATTATTATTATTATTTATGAGACTTTAAATTTATTATATTATTCACACATTAGTAAGTATGTAGTAGTAAAGTAAGTAGTAGTAGTAGTTATTTATGTCATGTAAAAACGTAATTCTAATGCACAATAGTAGCTAAATTTTCTTATAGAAAATAAGATTAAAGTTGCGTTTCTGATATTTTTACATATATAAATTTTATATATATAAAATTTTACTTATATAATATAATTATTACATTATTACTATATAGAAAATATAATTGGACATATTATATGAATATAGTATATATATATATTAACTGATAATATAAATAATTATATATTTTATTAATTATATTTTATATGTTCGTATTCATATATATATATATATATATATACCTAAATACTCCCTTTTCCCTTAAAAATGAAGCGACCTCATCAGTAAGTGTGTAAATCCAGAGTATATCTCCCTACTAAAAGATGGAAATGGACCCAAGCCAAGAAAACTTGGCTCGATGTCCACATTTACTGCCAATTGCTGGTCTTAATGCAAATGATAAAAAAAACTTGAAGTATTTTATATTAACAATATACTTAAAGAAAATAGCACCTTACAGAATAAGCATAATATTTTCAAATATCACTTAGTAAGGTACAGTATCGTCCGAGTATATTGTCTCGATTAAAATCACATATCGCTGGTGGTAGAAGTTTGTTGTTTACAAAGAAAAAATTTCCACTTGAGATAGGTTAATTAAAAGTATATGAATGACGGAAAACTTAACATAGAATAGAAAGAAGATATATAATTATAATAATTAATTATATATATAATATATAAAAATCTTATATAATAATATTTATATTTATATAATATTAAATATTTTAGATATATATATAGTAGCAACTATATATATATGTAATATATATAAATATATATAATATTATAATAAATGAGTACTTAAAGAAAGTATTATAGTTAAACTAAATTATTTCATGGTAATACTGAGTTTGATATTTATACGTTAGTATAATATATATATAAAATATATATATAATATATATATATTATATAATATATGATTATAATAAGGTATCATTAATATATAGTTTAAGGTTATAGGCATATAATATAGCGTATTAGAAAGTAGCATCGTTGCCAATATATTTACCATGAGAGTTATAAATGAATATTTAGGTCAGAGTAAAATAGTATGATACATCATTAGAGATATACTTATATATGAATCAAATACTAGCATTATAATATATTATTTTAAGGAATTTATATAAGCATTAACTTTTTATTTCTATATATAACAATTTTATTACGTATATATATATATATATTATATTATATATATAATATTATGGTAAATATGATATATATAAAATATATTATATTTACTACTTAAAAAATATTTCTCACTTAATAGTGATTTTTATATATATATAGTAAGGAGAGTATAAATAAATAGAAAATATTATATATATGTGTGTTGTATGATGTATGGATTGCTTTAAGTATGTGAAGATGTTGTAGTGTGTTTGTGTGTGTGGTGCTCGATATGACCATATAAAAGAAAGCCACTCGACTTTGGTACCTTTATCAGTAATGTAACCCTATATGTTACTATTATAGCTTGTTCATAGTTTGTCACTATAAAGTATAATTATCTAAACGAGTGGAAAAAAATCTGAGCGACCCCCCGTTACTCAATATTTAAGTAATCACAAAGAGAGAGAGAGTAGTGCAAAATAAGACCTATTATAACACTTACTAATTAAATACTTAATTTTTGGAAGTTAGTAAAAATTTTTCAAAGCTCAGAGCGAGTAGCATTATATGAGAAGTTTATATCACAAGTTGTTAAGAGCGAGAGTGTGTGGTGTTGGTTTTGGTATTTATGAGGTCCTCACAAAGTGTATACGTTTCCATATTCAACATTAATATTCCTGAATTTCTTCAAATGGATAAGTTTCTCAAAAGACCTGCACAGCCTTCAATGTCCGGTTCAAGTGTTAAGGAGCTCCCTTATCTTATGCAGTACAGAGTTTGTCGCACCCTTTGCCAAACACCCAATGTGTGTATATGGGTCATTTTGGCATGCTTTGCTCATTTGCTTGGTTTGCAAAATAATACACAAATCTTTTCCACAAGCGATGGAAAAGATTTGTATATTTGGCAAACCAAGTAAATGAGGCAAAAAAATATGACCATACACACATGGGTGAGTTTGCAAATGAGGGATTGTCGAAAATGCTCTCGGCATGTGTGGTAGCCAGCTCTTATAGAAGCGGAACCCTCCAAAACAGAACATAAAATGGAGGACTTAATAGAATAACCACGTTTTATCTGAAAATCATGAGACTCTTCATCTTAGATACATATAATGATAAACCGAACTTTCAGTGTCTCTCAGATTGATAGTGCCGGGCGATATATTGTCAACGTGAACAGTCTTGCATCTTCAAAGCTGATTCGAGTCACCTCTACAACTAAACATTCGAATAAAAAAGAGTATAAAACACCGATTAATCTCTTCGTTCACAAAGAAACAGAACGAAAACCCTTTAACAAAACTTGAAGCAAACTACTGAGCGAGCCCAGCAGTATGAAAATAAATTCTTTATTAGAGTATAATTTATTAGAACTTTAAATTAATTTTATTTACGGTACTTTATATTTTTATTAAGCACAATGAATGCTAAAGTCAGCATGAAAAAATCCATACTTCTCATTGAATTTTATGTTTAATTTAAAAATTTAGAGGAGATATAAATATTTGAGTAAATAGTATATTCTTTTTGTTTATTTTTCTGGTCAAACCAAGTAATTGATGCTAATATGTTTTATCGAGACTCCTAATGGGGGATCGCGACCATCATAGTTATGTATAAAACAAACTTGCTCTATCATATGGATTATAAACCTTAAGGAGGATATTTTGAAACACATTTTCATCTAGTAAACTTAATCATTAAGGGAGCTAAAATCAGTCATCTTAAAGAATGTTCCAACTTAGGGTCCTCTGGAACACTTCTCTCTGACATTTGTTCCTCTACCTTTCGAGAGTTTAAGGAATCAACTTATTTGTTTCTTCACGATACAACGAAAGCCTGACGATAAGTCTATCACATGACATTCCCCCAAACTTTCTCACTTGCTTTCTAACATTCTTTTTGTAACTGTATATTTTCCGAGATTTCTCTCTAATTAGACTTAATAACTGCTTGTAGAATCAGATATTGCTAAAAATATAAAAATATTAATAGTAGTGCAACTTACTGATATTTTGACACCATCAACTTCTTGGCTTTTCTTTCCTCTATTAGCCAAAAACCTATCTACCTTCAAAACATATTAACTACATTACCTTTAACTCGATACGACACTTTTACATTATTTCTTTGAATGTTTTATATGGAAATTAACTCTACGCTAAGGAAGATGATAAGAAAGGTTGGTTTTCGATCAATGACCTCAGAAGATTCTCTTGTATCTCTAACTGGGAGATAATAGAATATAGCAATTAATGTTTACCAATTCTATTTGCAGCAAATTTTCACATATGGAGAATATAACATTTTATGAGTACGAAAAAGTTAATTTAATTTAAACCTTCCTACTGTTTCTAAAATTTTTATGGTGTTTTCCCACCCTCTACCCACACTCACCACCCCCACCACCAGGAAGGATAAAATTTTTTTACATCCTATTTAATCTAAAAAGGAGGATAGCTAAGAGTTAAATTTCACAATTTAAGAACGCCTTCCATTAACACTAGTAGTAATAGGACTTCTGTGTAGTGGCGACAGCATCAACTCATTCATGCAATAATTTTTAAACAGATTAGTACATAACACCAAACCCAGTTGCGGCATCTACAATATGCATCCCAAAAAGAGGTAGCATACTATACGAATCACAATGACAATGAATTTTTGTAAATGTCTATGATCTTTTTTCGATCAGCTAACTATCGTACTCCTTTTTTTGCTTACTTCGTCTCAATATAGTATAACATATTCCTTCGAGAGTACAAATAAATTCCATCATTTCCCAAATTTCTCTTTTTTGGAGACTTGATTCGTCGTCCTCAACCGAATAAGACGAAAAGAACGCTCCGCTTTTAATGAGTCTCTTTAGTGCACATAGACCTCCTCACTTTTCTGGAGATTTTATATTATGTACTCGTCTTTTATGCATCTCTTTCTTCTACTATTTTAAATAAGAGGTACGTAGTCTGTTAATAGTCTTCTTAAATGAGAGAGTTTTCTCTATAGGTGAAGTTATACACTTGTTATATAAACAAAATGAATCTTGAATTAATCATTATATAATTATATAATTATATATATTATATATATATTAATATATATATAAATATATATATATATATATATATATATATATATATATATATATATAAATATATATATATATATATATATATAATATATATATATATATATATATATATATATATATATATATATATATATTATATTATATATATATATATATAATATATATATTAAACATTTTAAGATAAAGAAATCTTTAAGTATTTATTATTTTACTAATATTATATATATATATATATATATATATATATTTATATATATAATATATATATATATATAATATAGTATATATATATATATTTTACAGTCAACCACCACCACTCACGGCAGAGCCCTAATCTACTAGGAGGGGTGTGCTCAATTTTTAAGTCTGGAGCAAGACGGAGCCAAAAAGAGAATAGCTCACACACGAACACGGCTATATATATATATATATATATATATATATATTATATATATATATATATATATATATATATTATATATATATATATATATATATATATATATATATATTATATATATATATATATATATATAATATAATATATCAAACTTTATTACTTCTTCTTCTTTTCTTCTTCTTCTTCTTCTTCTTCTTCTTCTTCTCTTCTTCTTCTTCTTCTTCTTCTTCTTCTTCTTTCATCACAACAATTTGTTCAAACGACAGAACTGTCGAGAGGTCGATAGATACGTTTGTGTTCTCTTTAGAAAAATTTTTATGTATAAAGTAGGCATCGCTTTGGGTGCCAAAAAAACAAATTACGAATTACCAGAAAGGTCATTTTAATTTAAGTAGGAGTCATTTGATGATTTTAAAGGCGAAATTCAATTGACTCTGAATTCTTTTACGAATCTCTCTCCTCTCTCTCTCTCTCTCTCTCTCTTCTCTCTCTCATCTCTCTCTCTCTCTCTATATATATATATATATATATTATATATATTATGAAATATATATATATATATATATATATATATATATATATATAATAATATTTATATATAATATATATATAATATAATTATATTATAATATAAATAATAATTAATATAATTAATATAAATAATTATATATATATATATATATATATAATTAATAATTATAAAATTATATTAATAATATATATAATAATAATTAAATTAATAATATATATATATAATAATATAATTAATAATTATATATATATTATATATATAATATAATATTATAATATATAATATACTAGTGGCGACTCGTGGTGGAAATGGATGGGGGTGCGATTTCACAAATAATAATAATAAGTATTATAATAATTAAACTATATATAATATATATATAATTATAATTTTATAGCTTATTATATATATATAAACTATTTAAAATAATATAATTATTATTATATTACCTTCTGACATTGGAATATAAAGCTTAGTATTATATAAATATAATATATAAATACTTATATATATCTATTAAAGTATATTCATTGTTCACTTAAATACTATTGTAAGTATATGTATATATATTTAATTAAAAATGGATTTCCGCACATCGCCCTCATCACAGTAAATCACACTGTTATCTTATAATAATAGAATTAAAAAAAAAAAAACTATATACAACTGATACAAGTATTTTTTATTAATTCTTAATTATTATAGACTAAATCATAGTAGTTTCTGAGTCTCTTTATTTCACTGCTTCAGACATTTTTAAGAAATTTGCATCTCAATTATTTTTGTCTCTTCTAGTCTCCAAACTTAAATGAAGACACGAGAGAATTTCTTTTTCGACATATAAGTTTACGATTCAGAAATTTTACCAGACCTGAATATGAAGGAGGAGCACGGATCGGCTCACCAATCGCTCCTATAGAATGGCACTGAAAGATACATCACCTGTGTTATAATTATAAGGTAATAAATAATATTAATTTTTATTATAGAATTATATAATATATAACAATTTTGTTTGAAAGTATATACTTATATTATATATATATATAATATATAGCGGTATATATATATATATATTAATAGTTTTAGTATAAGGAGTTTATAGATAAGCTATATTTAATAAATATTTAGATATATACTATATTTAAATTTATATATAGTCAGAGATATATTATATTGATTTATTATATACAAATTTTGAAAAAAGGACATAATACTAATGCTAATTTATAACTATTCTCTTTTTAATCTTCTTTTCGTCTGATCATTTATATACACTATAATATAAGTAATATATATATAATACTTATATTATCGAATATTATATATATGAGATAATTAAATATTTAGTTATTAATAGATAATTATATTATATAATATTAATATATATTATATATATATAATATATCAATATATATATATATATAATATGATATATATTTAAAATAAAGTTTAAAGTAAATATCTTTAATTTCTGAAGTTTTTTATAACTTTTTTCTGTGAAGGAGGGCTTCGAGTTTCCCCGATTTATTTTTTCTTACACAAGATTTTTCTTCCTTTCCAGTACTCACTTTTTAAACAATTAATGGTAAGTTTTACGTTGAAAATCGAAGAGAAAAAAATTATATCGTTGAAATCCGGTTTGGGGCGTTGGATTAATAAATGATTATAGTATTAGTTATATACATTATAATAATAAGTATCTAATGGTTTATATATATAATATCTGGGTAAATATTTAATTATATACGATATATACTCTTGATCTGAATAATTATATTATATATATAAGTAATATAATTAATATAGTATATTATTATAGTATATAAGTATATGCAATAAGGTATAAGTATATCAGTATAACTCAAGTAGGCAGTGAGGATAATATATTGGGTATTAACAAAATATATACCAATCATACTATATGATTATACTATATATATTATAATACTGGAGTAGAGTCTCCGGTATATTATAATATATACTTGGCTTATTTTAAATATTATAAAATATATATAATAAAGATTATAAATATGTTTGAGTTAGAAGAATTATTATTTTCTTATTTATATTGAAACTGTTATTATGACATTCCTATATTTCTTATTTATTGGAAAGTTTATCATTCTCTTTTTATAAATAGGAGTTTATATATTAATGTGGGTTATTTTAGCTAAAATTACTAATATATATATTTATAATTATTATATATATTTAGTGGTATAATATTTCTAAATAATTATCGACATACGCTTTGATCAAGATATCAAACTTTGTTTTCTTAAAGCTTATAATAATTGAAAATTAATAATATTCGTCAAGACATATTATACATTATTATTATATATTATATATTTTGGTTTCGGGAAGTTTTTCTCCTAGTCAGGTATATCAACTGTATATATATGTTATATCTGTAAATGTGAGTAGTGCTGTTTTTGTATCTTACAATTTCAAGCATTTTTAGGATAGATATAAGTTAACAAGAAGATTTATTAAGTTATATAATAAGATATATGAAGAGTTATAAAGAAGATATATTACTTTCTTCATGTATTTAAATATATTTATATTAATATATATTATAAATATATAATAGTAATATATATATAGTATATATTATATGTAATATAAAATATATTTTATATATATATTATAATATATATATATATTTATATATATAATTATATCGCATAAACACTAATAGTATAATATAGTAATGCAATATAATAATAATTTATATATATGATATATAGCTATAATATATAATATTATCTAATATTATATATAAATTAAGTATATATATATATAATTATAGTATGGGAAAGATGTATTTCATTAACAGCAAAAATTTCTTATATCAAAAATTCCAATTCTCATTTATTTATATATTATTTTTCCTGATACGTTTATATATATTAACAATAAACATTGGCTGGAATGCCGGTCCAATTCTTATTGTAGCAGGTATATAATTGTAAAAAAAAAAAAAAAAAGAAAAAAAAAAAAAAAAAAAAAAAAAAAAATCTCGAAAAATACAAATAGCTACAGCAAAAGGAATACATTTTTGGAATCTCTGGTAAATTTTTACTAGGAAGAGTGGTAGAATAAAAATAAAAATAAAAAAATACTATAGTTTAAAAATTTAATAAGTAATATGAATTAGATATAATCAGTCCATATTTAGAGACTCTCATTTTATTTAGGTTACTCTTAAAAATAAAATAGTACTCTTTCTAATTAAATTTTGGGTTGCTTTTTTTTTTTTACTAAAGATACCTTTCCAAGTGATATAAATACCCCAAGGATATACCGCACCGATGGCAAGGAGTCGGGGTCTTCTCGGCCTTTCCAGGGAACTACGGGGAAGGAACCTCCTGTCTCTATATTGGTTTTATTGGGTGTCGCCAGGGGGTTCTAACCGCCCCTCTCCTACGGTAATTATAAGTTATATAAACGTACACACCTCTAGTGTTTGCTACGACGTCAGCCTCGGCCCCCTTGAGGGCTCACTCTAGCTTCGTGTAAATACCTATACAAATATATTATCATCGCTAAATACGCGTTTATCATAAGATTTATTAATATAATATTGCATTAACAATAATATTATATTATAATATTATATATCTATATATATTATATATCTTTATATAGTAATATATATATATATATATATATTATATATATATATATATATATACTGTACTTACAATAAATAAAGGGTTGTCTCCGCACTGCTCCACGCTACACAAAAAAAAAATAGCCACATATATTTAATTATAATTTATTTATGTATTAATTTATTTTTTATAATAACATTTTCCTAGCTTACATAATTTTTATCAAAAGGCAATATGCTTTCCACAACAGTACTTACCGTTTCTCTATGTAGCTATTGTAAATTTGAGATATGATATTTTTTTTTTTTTTTTTTTTTTTTTTTTTTTTTTTTTTTTTTTTTTTTAAACGCGCAAAATGGATAAAGCAAATTCCAGCATGTATTCCTTTTCCCTTGTGCCATTGTAGTTTTTTTGAGAATATCTGATTGAAAAAATAAAATTTTGCTGTTAATGAAATACATATAAGCTAATATTATATATATATATTATAGTACTAGTATATATATATATATATATCTATATAGATATATACATAGGTACACTACTTATTTATTAACTACTAGTGTGAGATTATTATATATGACGATAGTTATATAGTTACATATAATATATATAGATATATATATTAGTATAATATAATATATATATAAATATATATAGGTAGTATAGTAGTATAGTAATGATAATACGAAAATTAGTGAGATATAGTAACTATAACTATATAATATGAAATCGTATAAATATATATATTATATTATATATATACAGTATATATATATATATTATATATATAATATTATATAATATATATATATAATATATATATATTATAATTAATATATATATATATATATATATATATATATATATATATATATATATTATATATATATATATATATATTTATATATATAAAAATATACACAATATATATATATATATATATATATATATATATTATATATATGTATTATATTAATATATTATATATATATATATATATATATATATATGATAAAAAATTCACAAGGTATATGCCATTGATTGTTTTATGCCAGATATTGAAAATAATCTGTGACAGATTGATAAAAGTAAGTGACAAAATCCGTGTGTTTGACAAGCGTCCAATAAATATGATGTTAGGCACTGCAAAGTTGTTTTGTTCCCAAATGTCACTTTAGTATTATTACAATTACTTGAGAAGAAATAAAAATATGATTTATATATATTAATAATGTGAATAATTAATATTACCTTTAATAATATTTATAATGTTAGTATAATTTGTTTATTATTTATATGTAAATAAATAACATGGAACAGTTTAACAAAATGTCTATTTTACCCAAAGACACTAAAATAAATACAGTCAAAGTTTTGGATTGGAACACTGATGCATGCGTAGTGGCTATGAAAAGTTGTGAAATTGCTAACTTTTACCTTCTCATGCTACATTTCAATCAAATCTCTAATAATAATAATAAATAATATAAAATAATATAATATAATAATATATAATAATGATAATAAAATAATAATAATAATAATAAAAAAAATAATAAAAAAAAAAAAAATAAAAAAAAAAATAAAAATAATAATAATAATAATAATAATAATAATAATAATAATAATAATAATAATAATAATAATAATAATAATAATAATAATAATAATAATAAAAATAAAATAATTAATAATAATAAAGAATACTGTTACAAACTGATTAATTATTACTATAAATATTCAAAATAAAAAGCACAATTAATCTTTTAGAGAGTTTAATTCCATTATTAAAATACTTTATCGTTTATTTGCAGCAAAAAAAAAAAAAAAAAAAAAAAAAAAAAAAAAAAAAAAAAATACTTGAACACCAAGTAAAAAAAATTAACGGAATAGAATGGTGCCATAAACCAAATTCAAAAAAATTTTAAAAGTATTACAAGGATTAATCCAAGGCTTTCCTTAATATTTAAAATAATAATGAGTCAAATTAAAAAAAAATTAATCAATTATTTTCATTAAATGAGTAGTGGTTGAAGAGTGATGAGCTTAGCAGTAGCACGTCCAGTGTCTACTTAGTGTATATCATTAGGAGACACAGAACAGATAACGGCACTGTCTGCGCCAGCGACGTCTATCTACACATTTCCAGCACGAGCAGAGAAGTCAAATAAGCCACACGGCTACCGTAATGCAGAGCACTCAGAATTGGTAATTTTGTTAGATAAACATGTATGTTCCCTGAAATTTATATATATATATATATATATAGTATTATATATATATATAGATAGGGAATCGAATTAACGTTAAGAGGCATCGTAATATATATATACTATATATATATATATAATTATATATATATACTATATATATATATATATATATATATATATATATATATATATGAAGTACTTGTGGGGCCAGCCTTTGAGTACTCAGTAATTTATGGGATGAGAAAACCGGGTGCTTTAAAAAACTACGTTTGAAGCGTTTTTTTTTTGGGATGTGGATGGCCTAGTGGTTAAAGCATCCGGTTATTGATAACTCTGCGACGCGGAGGTCAATGTTCGAATCCCGCTGATGGAGAGTAAATCTCCTGTGACTCATTCATTAAAATGAAACAAGGTGCGTTTAAGGGTGGTAGAGGATGTGGTGGATAAACTTACTTGGAAACAAATGATTGGTAAAATGAGGGAGAAGAAGAAAAATTGTATTTAGGTTTTATGGATTTGCAACAGGCGTCTGATAGAGTTAACAGGGAAGCTCTATGGCAGGTTTAAGTGATATATGGTGTTGGTGGTAAGGCTCTGAATGGGTTCAAAAGTATGTATGACGATAGTGAAGCCGTGTGTAAGAATAAATTGGTGTCAATGTGATTGGTTTAGGATTAACAGCGGAGTAAGCCAGGGTTGTGTTATGTCTCCGTGGTTATTCAATTTGTATATTGGATGGGTTATGAAAAGAATTCGAGGTGGGATGGCAGGAAATGGTGTTAGAAAATGGTGGAGAATGGAGATTGAGTGAGGGTGCCCCTACTATTAATATGCGGATGATTTTGGTTCTGTGTGGCGAATCTGAAGAGAGTTTGAGAGGTTGGTAGAGAGATTTGGCAGGGTGCTGTAAAAGGAGGGGCTTGAAATAACGTGGGATAAGAGTAAGGTTATGTTGTGAGTGAGGACAGTCGAGGACACCTCCTCAGTGTGAAGTTAGTTAGATGGTGAGCAGCTTGAACAAGTGCCTGAGTTTTAAATATTAGGGTATATGTTGGATGGAAAGGGAACGGACGATGCAGAGTGTAGTAGGAAAGTTGTGAATGGCAGGAGGTGGCTGGTGCAATTAAGTCTTGAGTGTGCTAGGGTTTTACATGGGTATGTTGTTACCTGGTGTTATTGTATAGTAGTGAGAATGACTTATGGTCTGGAATAAGAAGTATAGATCTAAGTTCAATGTGTTCATATGGACAATCTTAGGGGTGGTGCTAGTGTGAGAAGAATTGATAAAGAGAGGAATGAACGTATCAGAGAGTGGGTGTGGTTGAAGAAAGGGGTAAATGAGAGAATAAATAAAAGTATGTTGAAAAGATGGTTTGGTCATATGAAAGGATGAAAAATGATAGTCGGTTGGTTAAGCGAATGTAATAGTGCTAGTGTGTTTGGAAACCGACCGGCGGGAGCCGAAGAAAAAAGTGGATTGAGTCCGTAAACGAATGTTTGAAGGGGAGAAATGTGAGTTGGTAAGAGGCGAGAAGAAAAGGTGTATAACAGAGTTGAATAGGAGTGAATGGAGGGGTATGGTTGTGGCCCACCTGGGCCAAGGGATGAACCTTACATT
>JABUQX010057849.1:22500-30000 GCA_015478945.1 Trachelipus rathkii
AATGTTCCACTAGGGTATATTAACAGTAATTCTGTACGGAGTGAGTTAGTTTACAGTTTAGAAATCAGTTGTTGGTTAATAAAGTGAAAAACACAAATTTGACAAGCGATTAGATAAAAATTTGTTTGAATTATTATAATAACGAGTTTTGTATGGAGAAAGATTGTTGTGAATTCAATAAACAGAAAACTACCTAAATTTAGGCAAACTACCGTTAATGAAAACCGATATTTTATATTTCATTTTCAATGTAAGGATTTTTATCAGTTTTATTAACTTCTTAGTTTAATAACTGTCAAGTAAATACTGCTAATATGTTGTTAATACTGTTTAAGATTAACGAAATTCAACAAGAATTCGAAAGGATACTTATATGTCTCTAGTGGAAGATTCGTGGATTAATTTTGTTTACGCTTAGATCTTCTTCCTAAACCTTCTGTATTGTGTTACGTAAATGCCTGTGTAGGTACAAAAAATTATAATAACTTTGATATTTACAAAAAATACTTTTGCACATCCATCGAGTATATTATAAAATATTAATATATATATATTTGAACTATATTTGAGTATTTATATATAGTATATATATAAATATATATATATATATATATATATATATATATATATATATATATATATATATAAGGTATATATATATATATATATTATATATTATATATATATATATTATATATATATGTGGGTATATATTTCATAGCGTCGCAGATAATATGTATTGTTTTTTTTTTTACTTTTTTTTCATATATTTGTTATTATATTGACACTAACAATAACTTGAGTGAAATGAAATCTGCAGGCATCAAGAAATTTAAATACAAAAAAAAAGTTTATCTAAAATATCGTACTTTTTTACTCATCGTACGTTTGGCAGCGCCCGAGACAGAGCTACTACTCAGGATATTTTTCTAGTTAAAAATCTTAACCCGGAAAACAAGAGAAAAACTGTTGCTGAGTGCTTGCGGCAAAAGTACATCCATTGTAGTTTAAGTCGAAATTTACTGCATCGTCGATGCATACACGGTTGTAGGTCGAGTTTTACTGATCGTGATCCAATATACGGATAGGTTGCAGTTTTATCCTGCGCCCTCCCTAAGGGTGCGCTAGGTTACGATAATATTATTGTTATGTATACCCATCCAAAGGCAAATCAAATAAATACCCAGGATCTATATATGAAAGAAAAAAAAAAAAAACAATACGGAACGTATTTTTACCCACAACACTAATATTTTTTTATATTTTACCCTACCTTGAATTCTATCACGTATTAGCACTAAAACCGTCCGTTTACCCGTTTTCTTTCTCTAGAAAAATGAACGTTTTTCTTGCTTTATTGTTAATTTTTTTAATTATTTTCAAATTCTTTGTTCTTCTCATACAGGCACTCTTAATTAATTGCTAGTATCATATATACGGTCAGCGCCGCTCTGGATTAGCCGTCATAGTATATCTTGAAACTATGTAATGCTACAGTAAAAACGGAATACATTGGTAGAATGCTGTCCACATAGCTTGGTTATCCAGAAAACAAGAAGAAAAAACTTAAAGGAAAAAAAATAAGATAAATTTATCTGGGTATTAATCTGTATAAAACTAACAATACGAGTTAGCACGGAAGTAATGGAATACATGTTTGGTAGTTTTATTCCGTGGTATTAAATTTTTGTGGAGTAAGGTATTGTAATGTAAAAAAAATAGAAAATAATAACACACTATCTGGATTTGTTTAATAATTTACCAGGCACCGTTACTATGAATTAGACCCTTAGGCCTATTATAGACAGACCACTTTTTGTATTGGCTATTCTTTTTGTTTAACCTTCTCGAAGCCCATATAGACTTCTAATTAATTTTTTTCTTTCATTTTTTTATTCTAAAGAATACCCAGGGATGGGTTACATACCGCCCCCTGATGGCTATGTAGTCGGGGTCTCTTCTGGACCCTACTCCGGGGATACACCTACTACGGGTAAGGATTTATTTCCGCCCCTACGGGGAGGGTTCCGGAACCTCCGCCTCTATTGGGTATTTTTGGTGTCGCGGGGGTACTGGCCCCCCCCCCTTCGGCCGCCTTCTTCTCCCTTGGTTTCTTCTTCCCCCTCCCCTTTAATCTTCCCCTTACGGGGGGTAATGGAAAACTCCCCCCTATGTTCCCCGTCGGCTCGAGCCCCTAGTGTGCCTATAAAGCAAAAATTTTTTATTTTTTTTATACCATTTTGCCTATGTGAAATTTTTACGCAGGATTCCAAAATGGTAATTTCCTTTTCCTGTAGCTATTGTAGTTATCACAGATATTATATAATTTTTTTTTTTTTTTTTTTTTTTTTTTTTTTTCATTTTCTGGCCCAGCATTGGACCAGCATTCCACCAATGTATTCCGTTTACTGTAGCATTAATAGTTTTTAAGATATATAATGACGGCTAATCCCGACGCTGGCCATCCATAAAACTAACAATATATGAAAATAGAAGTAAAAAAACAACAAAACAACAATTTATATAAAAAATGAAATACATAAGCCATATATATATATATTGAATATTTATATAATTTATATATATATATATATATATATATTATATATATATATATAATAATATATATTAATTATTATTCATATATATATATATATTATATATATATATATATATATATATATATATATATATATATATATATAAATTTTAATAATAATATAACATAAAATAGCTAGTTGCCCATGAAAATAAGAAAAGTGAAAATATAATAAGAACGATGCAATAGAGTAGCTGCAAAAAAAAAAAAAAAAACAAAAAAAACGTTCGCGTTTCGTAGTCATCAAATTATAGACTATATTTTTGCCCTCACAATAAGGACATAGAACTCCTGCTTTCTTTTGTAAATCATTCAAGGCTTTTATTTGAATGACAGCACACTCCGAAGCAATTTCTGAAGGACGATATCCATCCATTTCAAAACTCAAATTAAATTTTTCATTTCCTGTCAAAAATAATTACATATAGGTAAGGAAAGGTTTTTTTAAAATTACCTGTTTTTATGTATATTAAAGATTTGGAAATGATAGTTATTGTTCCTAATTTTTAAAATTGCAATTATTTTCTATAGTTCACAAATGAAGTTCTATATAATTTTGAGCCCTAGTGTTATGCTTGTCCCTAACCTAAGTACCTAAAATCTAACTAGAATAACAAAGAATAGAAGCTCTATTAACACAGTATAATACAGCAATTGAACATGCGCAGGACTTTTTTTTGGTGGGGAGAAAGGGGAGGAACAAATCTTTCAGAGCGCCAAATTTAATAAAAAAAATTTCTTTCAACCAAAATTTCCGTGGTCAATAGGTCCTCACCAACCCCCCTGAGTTCGCTGCTGTAATACAGAATGGGATTTCTTTCACTAATTCCATTAATATCTCCTCAAAGTTTCATTCATATTTTTTATATAAAATTCCATTCGGTGTTTTTCAAATAATAATTTTCATTAAATTACATATTAATCTAAGTTGACTACATAATTTAACTATACGCATTATTTAATTAGTTTAAAAAAACATGAAGAATAATTTAATAAAAATAATAAATATATAATTAATAATAATAATATATAGATAATAATAATAATAATAATAATATATAATAATATATAATACTAAATAATAATAGAGAAAGAAGAAGAAGAGAAGAAATGAAGAAGAAGAATAATAATAAGAAAGAAGAAGAAGAAGAAGAAGAAGAAGAAGAAGAAGAAGAAGAAGAAGAAGAAGAAGAAGAAGAAGAAGAAGAAGAAGAAGAAGAAGAAGAAGAAGAAGAAGAAGAAGAAGAAGAACTACAGAACTACAGAACACCGACTAGCAAAGACTTTACAGTCCACTCAAGGGCTAGTCTGAGGGAAGAAGAAGAAGAAAGAAGAGAAAAAGAACGAAGAAGAAGAAGAAGAAGAAAGCACTACAGAACTACAGAAACCGACTAGCAAAGATTTAAGTCACTCAGGCTTAGTCCTGAGAAGAAGAGAGAGAAGAGAAGAAGAAGAAGAATGAAAGAAGAAGAAGAAGAAGAAGAAGAAGAAGAAGAAGAAGCTTCAAAAGCAACATACACATTATCCCCACAAGATGCAGCTTTGTTTAATTTGGTAGAAGATTACATATAAGATTAAAAAAAACATGAAGATTAATAATAATAAAATAATAATAATAATAATAATAATAATAATCATAATAATATAATAAAATAATATAAAATAATAATAATACATAATAATAATAATAATAATACATAAGAAGAAAGAGAAGAAAAGAAGAAGAAAAGAAGAAGAAGAAGAAGAAGAAGAAGAAGAAACGAAGAAGAAGCAGAAGAAGAAGAAGAAGAAGAAAAGAAGAAGAAGAAGAAGAAGAAGAAGAAGAAGAAGAAGAAGAAGAAGAAGAAGAAGAAGAAGAAGAAGAAGAAGAAGAAAAAAAAGAAGAAGAAAAGAAAAAACAAAAAAACTTCAAAGAAGCAACATACCACATTATCCCCCCGCAAGATGCAGCTATTGTTTAAAATTGGTAGAAATGGGATATCGTTCAAGCACTGTCTTGTGGTTCTTCGCTTGAAAAAGCTCTGACCGATTATCTTTCATGTGAGTTGAAATGACGACGAGTAACCAGCTAAATCCGATAAATATACATCTCCATACCTAATAAAAATAATAATAATAATATAATAATAATAATAATAATATAAATAATAATAATATAATAATAATAATAAATAATGAATAATATAATATATAACAATACAATTACATACTATAATTATAACAATAACAATAAATATAATAATAATATAATAAATAATAATATAATAATAATATAATAATAATAAATAATAATATATAACAATACAATAACAATAACAATACATATTAAAATAACTAATAATAATTAATAATAAAATAATAATAATAATAATAATAATAATAATAATAATAATAATAATAATAATAATAATAATAATAATAATAATAATATAATAATAATAATAATATACAATATAATAATTAGATAATTCTAAAAATCATTCCATACTCGTATCTGTATTATATGTCATTACAATGACTGCATTGCGCTTTGTTAAATATTTTAAGGTTAATAATATATATAAAATTTATTTATTTATTTATTATTATTATTATTATTATTATTATTATTATTATTATTATCAACTATTAATTATTATTAATATTATTTTATTATTTTATTATATTATTATTATTAATATTATTATTATTATTAATTATAATTATTATATTTATTATTATTATTATTACTATTAATTATCATTATCATTATCATTATCATTATCAAACTCATTATCACTATTTATCATTATTTTATTATTATTATTATTATTATTATTATTATATTTATTGATTTATATTATCTTCGTGGCTTATACTTTCGTTTTTTAAATACACTAACTTTTAAACAGTGTTTGAAGAAAACAAAACATTGAACTTCAACATTCATCATACAGATTTAAATGATATTTTAACTTCTATATTAAAAGTTATGACGTCACCCCTTTATTTTTGACAGGCCAGATTACAAGAATTACTTAGCTTGAATTAACCTTTTGAAAGCGTTTAGAAATATGGAAGCAGCTCTAGATTTTTAAATTGGGAATGTATAATATATTAATTTATATATCTTGGTATTCACTTTTAAACCCAATGATATATAATAGATTATTTTAATCTTGATTTCTACTCCCCTAATACTTAAAAGCCAATAATTTTTAAAGTCTTACATATTGAGCTAACAATTTATGCCCTGTTTGGAAATACTTATATATAACTAGAAATTTACTAACAATATTGATACTAAACTTTTTGAAAATAACAATTCCATTCAGAACAACATATAAAATAATATGAAATTTTACTTTAAAATTATTAATTCCAGTTGATTTTGATTACGAAGAAAAATTCCACAATAGAATTTAGAAAACCCACATTAACACTAGCTAATGAGAAATCCTTTCGGAATTAATGTTATAAATAAGAAAAAATTCTCACCTCTTTTTCATAAGCGATACCTCATCTGGTAGTTATCATGTATGATGTGTACCAATTCCACTGCCCTGAGTCTGACTGTACATCTAACTAACTAAATATCAGACAGAGCGTATAAACCCAGATTTAAACCATGACTTATGAACACTTCCATATATAACTGGATAACACTCCTTCAAAATATATGTACATATATTAAAATTCTATACTAAAAATTCTATAATTCTATAAAATTCTATAGTGAAGTCCCCAAAATTAAAAATTATGGAGGCGTTTTACACTTAATAAATAAACCTGACATTAATATCAATTTTAAATGTTCTAAACTCTCAAACTATATACCGTTTGAAATACTTCAAACAAAATTATTTCAATATTAATTTATTTTCCTTAATATATCTTTCCATTCTCTGTTACAATCTTAAACTCTGAAGATTTCGCAAGTTTGGAAGGAAAGGTGTCAGAAGAGAAATATTTTATACATTTTACTTTGCTTCACAAATCATACTTACAAAATAGACAATGAACTAAGAAAGTAATTTTAACTAAGTTCCATGGAAGTAAAATTATTATTAAAAGTAAAAAGTAAAATTATTATTATTATTATTATTATTATTATTATTATTATTATTATTATTATTATTATTATTATTATTATTATTATTATTATTATTATTATTATTATTATAAATTGGTTCCATTTGCTAGGTTTTTGTAATATAGTACGGTTCATTATCGTTTCGTTCCAATGCTTGATGGACCGTAGACAAGCCTGAATGCTTGTGTTATTATTATTATTATTATTATTATTATTATTATTATTATTATTATTATTATTATTATTATTATTATTATTATTATATTATTATTATTTATTATTTATTAATTATTATTATTATTGATTATTATTATTATTATTATTATTATTATTATTATTATTATTATTATTATTAAGATTCTGGCAGCTACTATTTTTGATATTCATTTCATTTCCAGTATTGGCGAAATCATTAAAAGTTAGGATATTTTCCTAGTTCGTATGAAACACTTATTATTCATACTCTATTTATACTGTATATAAAGGTTATATTTTTTATTCTATATATTTTTTTTTTATTTATTCAGTTTTTGTTAAAAATCAATTTCTTGAGTTCATAGTTTTTTTTAATTTGCTATTTATAGTTTTAAAATATTTCTTTTCTCCTTTGAAAGTACGTCAAGCAAAAATTTGGTAGAAAATATTTTACGCGTAATAAAATTGTTTAGAAAAAGATGCAATTCCAAAAATGGTGTCAAAAGCTCAGATGGTATCCTTTACCTCTGCGATCTTTACTCTGGAAGGCAACATGTTTCTTCCTAACGCTATGTAACCAAACATGACCTAACTTTACTAACGTCAACCTCCAAATTGCTACTAACTTTCTAGC
>JABUQX010057849.1:35000-36263 GCA_015478945.1 Trachelipus rathkii
CTCAGGCAAAGGCATAGGACACCTGAGAGAGAAGGAGGAGAAGAGGAATGCCCAGAATCGATCCAGGTTGGAGTTAGAGGAAAATACGAGGCCGAAGAGATTGGCCTTGTCAGTTGGAGAGTTAGCAAACAGAACCATCACATCGAATAAGAGGAGGAAAGGTAGATTACAGAAGTTGTTGGAGATGTCTTTGGCAAGAGAGCCAGAAAGATTTATCAGTAGGAGAACCAAGGAGGTCTAGCGCACCTTTCGTTTGATTGGAAGTCCGCTTTGCTTCCGTCGAAGAGGAGTATCCCTGCCAAACGATTTCTAAGCTGAATGAAAATTAGCGCAGGATCGATAGGAGCAACGAGAAGTTTTTCCACACCCCATCCACGCATTGTCTCTAAGCCATAAGAAATGGAACAGAGCAGCAATTACGATCGAACCCATAGGATTATCGAGGAGACGAAGATTAGTCGAAGAAGGCAATAAACCTTGCCTCATCCCCATCACAACAATTACCAGCTCCACCCTTGTCGCCAGAAGCCGAAAGAAAAAAATCACCAGAGGAAATGCAGTCATTCCAAAATATACTAAGTTAAGCGTAGAAGCAGCGCCAATGCCCCCAATCGGCACCGAGTCAAAGTTTCCAGAAAGAACGCACACCGGCAGGATGGAAAGCTGTTGCGAGAGGCAAAGTATTAAAATTAATTGAGACTATAAGGGTTTTGTTAGATTTACCAATAGAGCGAAGGGTTGCTATTCGATAGAAGAAGGCAAACTAGTCGACGTACCCATAGGTCACAACGTGTAAAATAATCAAGACACACTTGGTTAGGACGATCCGGACAATAGTGTGTCTGGTTAACTTTAATAATAGTAATACTCCAGAATCTGTTGAGAATGCTGAAAATGATTCCGCCTCCTCGCCACCTAATCAAAGTATGAGAAGGACCCCAACCATATAACAGTGTCTTGTACAAATTCGGAACCATCCCCAAGTAGAGACTCAAGATAAATTGGCCCATGAAAGAATATAAACAGTCTCAGTGAGACATAGTAGAATATATACAAAAAAGGCCGTAAATCTGCGTTCTAATTAGCAAAAGAGCAACAAGATACGGCCAGACAGCCACCAGATTATTGTCATTAGAAGGAAAGACAAGATAAATTTAAAGCCACCCACAACATCGAAATATAAGGTAGAATTTAGAGAGATCACGCAGACGTGCTAATAAACAGAGAGTGTAATAACCATCGTCTAAAACTAAAGAGCACAGC
>JABUQX010057850.1:5000-7500 GCA_015478945.1 Trachelipus rathkii
AGAAGATATATTTATTTACATTTCCCGACGCGTTTCGTCCCTATACTTGAGACATCTTCAGAGGATAATTTCTTGTAAGGAATGAGTCTTTAAATTGATATATAATAATAAATCAAATGTATTTAGTCTAAACAATGATAAGTACATTAATATTTTATGTTAATGTCTGGTCTGCGTATTTTGATGTAGAAGGCCTTCGCAATTTTATGTTTCTGGACTTCACATGATCCGTATAATATTGTGAAGTGTTTAGAAATATTACTAATAGTTGATTGACCATGTGCCGTGTTGAAATGTTCAAATATATTGGTTACACGACGAATAGATTGTCGGACAGGGCATGTCAACATCGCTACAGTCCCAGCAAAATATTTGAACATTTCAACACGGCACATGGTCAATCAACTATTAGTAATATTTCTAAACACTTCACAATATTATACGGATCATGTGAAGTCCAGAAACTTAAAATTGCGGCAGGCCTTTTACATACCATAGAACGCAGAGCCAGAATAAACCAAAAAATTTAATGTTTATTATCTGTTAGACTAATATCGATTTGATTATTATTATATATCAATTTAAACTCATTCGCTTACAAGAAATTATCCTCTGAAGGATGTCTCAAGTATAGGGACGAAACGCGTCGGGAAATGTAAATAAATATATCTTCTTCTTCTGTAAATTGTTTTCTAAGATTATTTTAAGGAAATTAAATTATGAATAGAAATAAATATTTAGAACTTTGGAAATTAAATCAAAAACTTTTATAATAATAATAATAATAATAATAGTAGTAGTGCTAACGGAAGTAGAGAATGGGTATATCTCGGTACCCCGTACCCAGCGTCTACGTGAGCATTTGGGGCATCTCCGGAGTGCTACCTTTTGGGTAACTTTCGCGTCAGGGGCCCCACCCTGGGCTGGTTCCCCCCTGGGGTCCCCATATTTCCTATTGATTCGCCATGAACGTGCGTAAATACATGTGTACTTGAGCCTATGCTCACGTACTTTCATGAGCGTTTTTTACCCTACCCCTTTGTTCATCCCCTACCCCCGATGAAATAATCAAGCTTATAGGCTGCGACCAGGCACGAGCCTGGATCAGGGTCTTCCCTTGAGTGATATTTGGCACCTACAGGAATGGGCTACCCTTCTGGGGTCACTTTTCATCCCTGGCGTTTTATTTTGGGGGTTGGTCCCCCCTGGGGTCCCCTATTTCTATTAATTCGCCATGTACGTGAGTGAGTGGGTGTGTGCATGAGCACATGCTCATACACATTCACGAGCGTTTTTTACCCTACCCCCTTTGTTCATCCCCTACCCCCCTTTGTTCTCATCATCACGAGGTTCCTGGATGTATTTTAGGCCTAACTGTGTGCTTATGTAACCCGTGTACGAGGCGTAGCCTCGTACATGGATGGCGTAGCCACGTCCATGAAAGTAGCTGAGCTACTTTCAAGGCTACTTTCACGAAAGTAGCTGAAGTCTGGTTCGGGTCAAGTTCAGTCCAAAGCGAACGCGTCCGCCGGCGCGAAACCGACGCGAGCGCCCGCCCGCAGGCGCAATATTACGGCGCGTGCGCGAACGCAAAAATATTTCGCGGGTTATGTTTTGTGTGGGAAAATTTCAATAATAATGGGTGCGGATTGAGGTAGTGTTAGTGATAGTATCCGTGGGGATATATATATATATATATATATATATATATATTATATATTTGTTTATATATATATATATATATAATATATATATATATATATATATATATATATATATATATATATATATATATAATTTATTTTTGTTTTTACTAAAAATTTTATGCTTTTCATGTTTATAACGTAAAAATTTACGTTTTTACATACCCTAAAGCAGTAAATCAGTAAATCAAACCACCATCCAACCACCCTCCTAACCAGCTATGATCTATTGATCTATTGATTCATGTCATGTTTATAGCGTTTTTACGTACCCTAAAGCAGTAAATCAGTAATCAAACACCATCAACACCCTCATAACCAACTATGATCTAATTGATCTTTTATAATCTGGATCTATGATTATGTCATGTTTATATCGGTGTTTTTACGTACCCTTAAATCAGTAAATCAGTAAATCAAACCACCATACAACCACCCTCCTAACCAGCTATGATCTATTGATCTATTGATCTATTGATTCATGTCATGTTTATATCGTTTTTACGTACCTAAATCAGTAATCAGTAAATCAAACCACCATCTTACCACCCTTCTTGATCCCGTGATCTTATTGATCTATTGATCTATTGATTCATGTCATATTTCATATAATGAATAAGGAAAGGATTGGACCTATGTTATAAATTGTTCACTAGATCAATAGATCAATAGATCAATAGATCACGGGTGGACAGAAGGGTGGTAAGATGGTGGTTTGATTTACTGATTTACTGATTTAGGGTACGTAAAAACGATATAAACATGACATGAATCAATAGATCAATAGATCAATAGAT
>JABUQX010057850.1:20000-30357 GCA_015478945.1 Trachelipus rathkii
TATTAATATTATTATTATTATTAAGTAGTATAGGGTGGGAGATCGACGGCCAGTCCGCTAATCCGCTATTTTGCGCTTTTTTTGTCTTTTTTTTACTGTTTTTGACTGTCTATTTTTTTTTACTAATTTGGCTACTTTTTTAACGTCGTTTTGGCACGGAAAAGTAACGGAAGTAACGTTTTGACACGGAAAAGTAACACGGAAGTAACGTTTTGACACGGAAAAGTAACGGAAGCCTGATTTGACGCTAAATCTGACAAAATAATCCGCTAAATTTGTCATTTTTTTTTTTTTACTAATTTTTACCATTTTTTAAGGAATTTTGCTACTTTTTTAGCGTTTTGTCCCATAGATAATTCAGGTCAAGATTCCTCCCAACTCCCCGGAGGATTTTTGGGGATTTTCACCCATTGGCGAGCCCTGCACGTCGAAGGCCCAAAGACTTGAGAAAATTATTTTGGAAAGGCGTTATTTTGGAAATTCCAGTCATCGTCCGGCAGCCTGACTTGGAAATTTCACATCATTTCATTTGGTTTCTCCAAAGCTTGAACCGGTGTCCAGGTTGGGTTTTTTAAAGGTCGGTGAGGACGAATTTTAAGGTCTGGAAGACCGACTTGTCGAGGTTTCTGAGGCCTGAACTCAAGATTTTAACCCCAAAGGGGGGGGAGCCCCCCAAAGGGGGCTATTTTGGTTCTAGAAGGTTTTAATGATTCGATAGATTCATTTTGGATGATTCCAATCGATTTTATCATGAATGCGATTACCCCTATATCCGATCTTTAAATCGTCTTTCTACGTGCTGCTGGTTGGCATTTAACAATAAAAAAAATGTAATCGATAAGAAAATAATTACTTAATCAACATTCGACTTAATCGTTGTAGTAAAATGTGCCGCAGTTCCCGCGGCCACCTTTTTTCTATATAGAATGAAATAGTAGATATTATTTAGGCTTAGGGGGAGGATTGATAGCCCGAAGGGCTATCAATCTGACAAACAGACAAACCGAAGTTTGTCTGTATTTTGTTTTGATAAATTTTTTATTACGCGCGCGTGCGCATACACATCCACACACATACACCCTTTTTTATATGAAGGGAATTAGAGCTAATCGCCTCAAGAATTGGTATAACTGGGTCATTGTACTGTAATTCAAACTGATCATAGGGGAGTTTTGGTGACCGTAGGTCTCACCCTAAGGGTTGCCTAGCCCCTTAGCGCCAAGGTCAAACTTCGTCCTGAAAACGCAGCGTTTAGGCTTAACCGATATGGAATTGCAATTTGGGATCTGTTGAAGCTGCATATGATGACGTAATCTCGTCGGGACGAGATTTCACGTTCCTTCAGTGCGTCCACCCGAAAGGGGGCGACGCAGAGAGACCCCCACTAAATCAAATAAAATGATCATAGAAGACTGAAACTTGGAGGCTAGGGTTGGGAGCCGGAGTCGGAGACGGAGACGGAAGCGGATTCGGATTCGGCGTCGAGACCCCACCGGAGGAGGGTCCCCCTTTGAAAAAAAAAGAAGAAGAAATGCATGAAGCAAAACAGAGGAAGAAGGAAGGAGGAAAGGAGGAGAGAAAGAGATAGAATGAGGAAGGAGGAAGGAAGAAGGGGAATGATGAAGGACGAAGAATGAGGAGGAGGAGTCGGAGTCCAGTCCGGCACCGTGTGCTGGAAGCCTATCTCTCTGCGTCCGAGTTTAAATACCATTCGTATAACAACAATGTTGGTGTCCTTATATAGGTTATTGAGGGGTCGTAGAGTTTGAATATTAGGGTTATAAGTTCTGTGTAGGGTGTCCTAGACCCCCCCCCTTAGGGGGGTCCCGATTGAAAAAAAAGAGCACAGAGTGCAAACAGAGGTCGAAAGAGGAAGAAAGAAGAATGAAGGAAGAATAAAGAGGGAAAGAATGAAGAAGGAGTCTGACTCAGAGGAGTAGAATGTGACAGCCAGCACCGGTGCTGGCTCCGGTGCGGTGCCGAGTTAATTAAATTTTTGTGTAATGAATCCGCAATATTGGGTGTCTAAATTATGTTATGAACCTGTAAGATTTCGAAAAATATCGGTTTCAGACGCATCAAGAAATAAAAAAATAATATAAATAAAATAAATAAATAAAATTTTCTCTTACACTTTTTTATGTTTATAACTTACAAATTTCGTAGTTTTTTTACCAGTACCTTCGGAAGGAGTGACGGATGGATAGCTGCCTATAAGCAAGTAATCACTAAATCAAACACCATCCAGCCCCCCTCATCCGCCACCCTCCTGACCATCTGTGATATCTATGGATCTATTGATTAAGGTCACATTTTTAGGATAATCATTTTGGATAAACATAACAATAAAAATCAAAGTTCTTATACAAACATCAAACCAATATATGTTGAACGTAAATAGTTTTCACATTAATAAGGCTTACATTAGTATCATCTGAACTATGAATATAACACCCCAAAGACAAACTTAGCACATCTTAAACAGGAATAAACTGTTAACGTTAACAAAGTTCCCACACTTAACACCAGTAAGTAACTAATATAAGCATACCAAAGACGTTAACCTTACTTACAACTTTTTAACATATCGCTGTTATTTTACATTAAGACTTTCTTATCAGTTACCAAAAATTTTACCATAATTTTGAATCATCATACAGACCAATGAGTATACTCTAACGTAGCAAAGTTTTCCAATTAATAAAGCTAACATAGCTCCAAGCTGAACTAAGAAAATAAGTACAACAACAAACCTAACACATCTTAATCCAGAATAAGCAGTCAACATTAAAAAGTACCGACTTAACACCAGTAAAGGTAATAACATAGCATGCAATACGTAACTTATCACAATTTGTTTAAGCATGTCTCTAAAACAATAACAATGTTAATTTTACATTAAGCATGGTGAGAGAGTAACAAAAATTTTACTATAATCCTTGTGTAAACTATCAATATAGACCGACGAAAGATAAAGTACAGTTCTGCTGTCAACAAAAGTTTTCATATTAATAAAGTCAACATAACATTACCCCGGGATCGAGAACTGAAGAATATATATGTACAACAGGTAAATCAGACACATCTTACAGCAAGAATAAACATTAGCATGAACGTCATTACAAAGATCCACACTTAACAGCAGTGAAGAGCAAGACTTACAAAAAACATAATCCATTCCATAACTTTATCAACCATATCCTGATTCAAGTCAAACACTTCGAGTGTCATTTTTGGATAAACAACAACATAAATCAGTTCTTTATAAGAGAAGTGGGCAAACAATATATGCTGACGGTAAACAAGTTTTTCACATTATAAAGCTAAACATGCGTAACATGATTATGAAAATAATGTTACATAGCACCTTCACACCTTCCACCGAATAAACTGTTAACAATTAACGAAAGTTCCACACTTAACATCAATAAAGTAACTAAATAACAACCAAAAACGTAACTTATTCACACTTTGGTCAAAACATATCTCTACAATAACGATTTAATTTACAACAACATGGTCAATAATTAACTAAAATTTTTATCACAACAGTGGTTAATTATCATACTGATCCAACGAATATACTCCTAACATATAAAGGTTTACACATCAAATAAACACTAACATGAAAATGGTAACAATGAACTAGAAATAAATGTACAATAGACAAACCTATCACAAACTTGCACACGAATAAACTGTTAGGCATTAACAAAGTTTCCACAACTTAACAACCAAAGTAAAGTAATAAACATGGTTATGCAAAAACGTAATCTAATCTTACTTTTTTTCAGCATATCTCTAACATAACGATGTTAATTTACACTAACACAACTAATATTTAACAAAAATGTATCATTACCTTGTCCGATTATCATACTGATCAACGAATATATGCTTACATAACAATGTTTTCACATTAAAAAGCTAACATGCATCAATATGAACTAGGAAAAATAATGTACAAACGACAAAACCTAACACAACTTACCCACTAATAAACAGTTAACAAATAGTTCCAGAACTTAACAGCGGTAAAGTAACTAACTTTACATACAAACGTAACCTATTTATACTTTTTTTCAAACATATCTCCATCAAACATATTAACGTTAATCTTACATTGCCACAGTACATTTATCAAAAATGTGTCATAACCATACCTAACCCTCTAATACCTAACGAGTAAAGACGAATAAAGTAAAATTTTTAGGCTTATCTCTTTTAGACTCCGCCTCCCTTTCAGAAAATAAACTCTAAACATGAAAAATGATTTTATGCTTTAACCATTTGCATTAAGTGATGCAATACTTTATTATATTTGACCCTCTTGGCAGGATATACTAGCAATGTAGCAGTCGCCATTCGGTTTACGATTTAAATATAAATGACACTTCGTTGGGAATAACGAAACTCCTCGTGAAGATATCAACAACAAGCGTAGAGATGCGGGGAGATAATCATTGTATCAACACTGAGAAAAACTATCCTACTGAAGAAAATAGTGTATAAACATCCCTTAAATGTAATGATGATTCTTTCTTTCAAACCCAATCAGAAGAAGTAAACAAGAATACGACGTGTACGAATGAACAATATCAGTTCAAAAGGGTATATATTCTCGTTCGAGCAGCAATAACAACAACAATACAATAGTACAAAGATATGTTTTTAGATACTAACCACGAATATATCTAACGTAAACATTGTTTCCACATTAATAAAGTTACATAGCATCACCAGAACTAAAGAAAATAATGTACAATGGAACGAAAATCTAAACACACTTAAGCACGAATAAACCTGTTAACATTAACATAACGTTCCACACTTAACAACCTGTAAAGTAAACTGACATTGCATACAAAACAGTAACCTATTCATACTTTTACCAACATATCTCTAACATATTAAGTTATTTTACATTGACAAACAGTAATATTTTAACAAGATTTATCATAACCTTGTTTAATATCAATAGCAAGAGCAGCGAATATATACTAACGTAACAAAGTTTCCACATTAATAAGCTAACATAACATAACCTGAACTAAAAATATGATGTACAACGACAAACCCTAACACCCCTTAACGGGCGAAATAAACCACTAACAATTAAACAAACTTCTGCACTACAGCAGTAAGTACCTAACAATCGTGCAAACGTAAAACCTATTAACACTTTTCAAAAAGATATCTCTAATGTTATGCAATGCTAATTTTTACATTAACATGGTAATTTTAACAAAAGTTTTAGCATAAACCTGTCTAAATCATCCATACTGACAAGAATATAATGCTAACGTACCAAATATTTTTACATCAACTTCGTATATTTACAAAAAATTCTCATAACCTCGTCTAAATATCATAACCCTAGCGAATAATTTGCAAACATAACAAAGTTTTTAACCAAACATAAAAAAAAATAACAAATTTTATTCCGAATAACATAAAAATAAGTTTCTTTGAATTAAAATATCACAGTAAACCGTAAATAGGTTTACTGATTTTAAAGGCAGTAAAAAATCAGTGGAATCAGTAATCAAAACGCAACCTATCCCAGCTATCCCCTACCCATCCCTTCGCCCTGTGATCTATTTGCATGAAAGTCATATTTCGAAGTGATCATTTTTGGATAAAACATAACATAAAAATAAGTTCTTTATATACTGACCTAAGACAAATATATGCTTAACCAACAAAGTTTTCAGCATCAATAAATGCTTAACATAATCATAACGCGTATACTTAGAATATAATGTACAAAATGCAAACCTAACATACCTCCCGTATGAATAATCAGCCCTAACATCCTGAAAATCCCTACTTATCAAAGATTAAAGTAGCTAACAGGGTCATACAAACTCGAATATGTTCCCACTTTTCGCGCATATCAACAACAGGTAAAGCCGTATTATCTAACAAAAATCCCTAACAAGTGATCAGTTCTATCAAAGATCGCAACATCTTGAACTGAATTACACTAATCTTTCATCCAGTGGTCACTTCGTTTCGAGTATTTAACATCAATTTGAACCTATGAAATATCGTAGACAATTAGCAAAATTCTAGGTGCAAACCTAACATTACTCACAAAACTTGAACCTAGACTCACGTTTCTAACACATCATCGTCAGTTAACACAGTAATATCTTACAAAAACTCATCATTTCTCTAACAAATCAGTGTTATTTTCACATTGTCATAGTAATATTTAACATAACGTACCTAACTTAAGAATAAACAGTTTTCATTAACCAAGAGTATCTAAAGCAACACATTACCTTCCAAGAGAAACCCCAGGGGGATGCGCCCCTTGAAAGGGTGTGAATCCTGCGAGGGGGATCACCCCGAAGGGGTGTAAGATATTACTGTGTTAACTGACGATGATGTGTTAGAAACGTGAGTCTAGGTTAAGTTTTTGTTGAGTAATGTTAGGTTTGCACTAGAATTTTGCTAATGTCTACGATTATTCATAGGTCAAATGATGTTATACTCGAAACGAGTGACACTTTGATGAAGATAGTGTCAATTCATAGTTCAAGATGTTGGTATCTTTGATAGACTGATCACTTTGTTAAGGGATTTTGTTAGATAATACGGCTTTACCTGTTGTTGATATGCGCGAAAAGTGGGAACATATGGTATTTGTATGACCTGTTAAGCTACTTTATTTTCATAAAAGGGGGATTTTTTTCGGATGTTTAGATGATTAAATTCATACGGGAGGTATGTTAGGTTTGCATTTGTACATTATTTTCTTAGGTTGCGGTTATGAATGTTAGCTTTATTGATGCTGAAAACTTTGTTGGTTAAGGCATATATTCGTAGGTCAGTAATATAAAGAACTTATTTTTAATGTTATGTTTATCCAAAAATGATAAATCGAATATGACTTGAAATCAATTTCAAATAAGATCACAGGCGGAAGGGAAATGGGTAGGGGATAGCTGGGATAGGTGGTTTGATTTACTGATTTACTGATTTACTGCTTTAAAATCAGTAAACTATTACGGTTTACTGTGATATTTTATTCAAAGAACTTATTTTTATGTTATGTCAGGATAAAATTTTGTTATTTTTTGTTATGTTTGGTTAAAACTTTGTTATGTTTGCAATTATTCGCTGGGGATTATGATATTTAGACGAGGTTATGATGAATTTTTTGTTAAATATTACGAAGTTGATGTAAAATATTTTGTTACGTTAGCATTTATTCTTTGGTCATTATGATGATTAGACAGGTTTATGCTAAACTTTTTGTTAAATATTAAACGATGTTTAATGGTAAAATTAGCATTGATATTGTTAGAGGATTGCTTGAAAAAGTGTTGAATAGGTTAACGTTTGCACCGATGTGTTAGGTACTTTACTGCTTTTAAGTGCGAAAGTTTTTTAATGTTAGTGGTTTATTCCGCCCGTAAGGGGTGTTAGGTTTGTCGTTGTACATCATAATTCTTAGTTCAGGTTTATGTTATGTAGCTTAATTAATGTGGAAACTTTGTTACGTTAGCATAATTTCGCTGCTCTGTAATGAATAATTAAAAGGTTATTATAATTCTTGTTTAAATATATCTGTGTCAATGTAAATTAACGTTAATTGTTAGAGATATGTTTGGTAAAAGTTTGAAAAAGGTTACGTTTTGTATGCAATGTCAGTTACTTTACTGTGGTTAAGTGTGGAACTTTGTTTAATGTTAAAACAGTTATTCGTGCTTAAGTTTGTGTTAGATTTCGTCATTGTAACATTATTTTCCCTTAGTTCTGTGATGCTATGTTACTTTATTTAAATGTGAAAACCAATGTTACGTTAGCATATATCCGTTGGTTTAGTATCTAAGAACATATCTTTGTACTATGTTATTGGTGTTGTTATTTGCTGTCGAACGAGAATATATACCCTTTTGACTGATATGGTTCATTCGTATGCGTTTTCTTGTTTACTTTCTTCTGATTGGTTGAAGGAAAGAATCTCATTACATTTAAGGGATGTTTATACACTAATTTTTCTTCAGTAGGATAGTTTTTCTCAGTGTTGATACAATGACATCTCCCCGCATCTCTACGCTTGTTGTTGATATCTTCACGAGGAGTTTCGTTATTCCCAACGAAGTGTCATTTATATTAAATCGTAAACCGAATGGCTACTGTTACATTGCTAGTATATCCTGCCAGAGGGTCAAATATAATAAGTATTGCATCACTTTATGCAAATGGTTTAAAGCATAAAATCATTTTTCATGATTAGAGTTGGTATTTTCTGAAAGGAGGCGGAGTCTAAAAAAGAGATAAGCCTAAAAACTTTACTTTATTCGTCTTTACTCGTTAGGTATTATGAGGGTTAGGTATGGTTATGACAATACATTTTTGATAAATGCTACTGTGTCAATGTAAGATTAACGTTAATATGTTAGAGATATGTTTTAAAAAAAGTATGAATAGGGTACGTTTTGTATGTAAAGTTAGTTTACTTTACTGAGTTAAGTCTGGAACTTTGTTAATGTTACAGTTTATTTGTGTGTAAGTTGTGTTAGGTTTGGTCGTTGTACATTATTTTCCTAGTCATATGATGTAATGTTAGCTTTATTAATGTGAAAACATTGTTATGTTAAGCATATATTTGCTGATCAGTATGATAATCGGACAGGTTATGATACATTTTTGTTAAATATTAGTGTGTTAGTGTAAATTAACAATGATAAGTTAGAGATATGCTTGAAAAAAGTAAGATTAGGTTACGTTTTTGCATGCAATTTTAGTTACTTTACTGGTGTTAAGTGTGGAAACTTTGTTAATGTTAACAGTTTATTCGTGTGCAAGTTGTGATAGGTTTGTCTTTGTACATTATTTTCTTAGTTCATGTTACGCTATGTTAGCTTTATTGATGTGGAAACCTTATTTATGTTAGAGTAATATTCGTTGATCAAGTAGATAATTAACCACTGTTTGTGATAAATTTTAGTAATTATTACCATGTTAGTGTAAATTAAACATCGTTATGTTAGAGATATGTTTGACAAGTGTGTAAATAAGTTACGTTTTTGGTTGTTATGTTAGTTACTTTATTGATGTTTAAGTTGTGGAACTTTGTTAATGTTAACAGTTTATTCGTTGTTTAAGCGTGTGAATGGTTTGTCTTTGGTACATTATTTTCAAAGTTCAATGTTACGCCATCGTTACGCTTTATTAATGTGAAAAATCTTTGTTACGTCAGCATATATTGTTTTTGATCTTTGTAATAAAGAATTGATTGTTATGTTGTGTTTATCCAAATGACAACTCGAAGTGTGACTGAAATCAAAGAGATAGGTTGATAAGTATGAATGGATTATGTTTTTGTAAGTCTTGTTAGTTCTTTACTGGTGTTTAAGTGTGGATCTTTGTTAATGTTTGCTAGTTTTAATTCTTGCTTAAGATGTGTCTGATTTGCCTTGTAAGCATTATATTCTTAGTTCTGGTGGATGTTAATGTACTTTATTATTGAAAAAACTTTTGTGACGACTGCATACTTTCGTCGGTCTATATGATAGTTACACAAGGTTATAGTAATTTGTTTAGCATATCATCATGTTAATGTAAAAATTAACATTGTATGTTAGAGACATGCTTAACAATTGTGAATAAGTTTTACGTTTTTGCATGCAATGTTATTTACTTTACTGGTGTTAAGTGCGGTAACTTTGTTAATGTTGAACTGCTTTTATTCCTGCTTAAAGATGTGTTTAGGTTTGTTGTTGTCTATTATTTTCTTAGTTCAGTTGAGGCTATGTTGCTTTATTACTGTGAAAACTTTGCTAACGTTAGAGTATACTCATTGGTCTTATGATATTACACACGGTTATGATAAATTTTTGGTTAAATATTACAGTCCTAATGTAAAATAACAGCGAATGTTAGAGAAAGTGTAAGTAGGTTACGTCCTTTGTAGCTATATTAGTTACTTTAACTGGTGTTAAGTTGGAACTGTAACGTTAACAGTTGTAAATTCCGTTTAAGATGTGGCTAGTTTGTCTTTGGGGGTTATATTCATAGTTCAGATAATACTAAGTAAGCTTTATTAAATGTGAAAACTATGTTACGTCAACATATATTTGATTGTTGTTTGTATAAAGAACTTGATTTTTATGTTATGTTTATCAAATGAATACTCAAAATGTGACTAAATCAAACCACCATCCAGCCCCCATCCCGCCACCCTCCTGACCATCTGTGATCTATTGATCTTTTATTAAGGTTCACATTTTGATATCATTTTTGGATAAACATGACATAAAATCAAGTTCTTTATACTAAACATCAACCAAATATAATGTTCGTAACAAATAGTTTTCAACATTATAAAGCTTACTTAATA